>CAKAEH010001353.1:0-74631 GCA_916381525.1 Cercopithifilaria johnstoni
ATTACTATCATCCAAACGCTTCCTCAAATTCGTTCTAGCCGTGCTATGAAGTATAACGCTACCAATAGCGAAATACTGCTGCTTACGCTAAAATCATTACACTTTATTAACTTTTTAGTTTGAAACCGTATTATTTATTATTATTTTTGTTTATATATTTTTGCTTATTGTTTTTATAATATATGTATGTACTTGCGATACAGTCAGTATCAGATTGATTTCAAGGTTTAATAGATTATGAGAACTTTATGTATCATATTCTCTGCCAAATGTTTCATTAGAAATAATAATGCAAACAAGCTAACATCGATTTTTCCCAGAACAACAGCAATGGAATGGTCATTAGCGTCCACCCATTTGACCATTGCTTCGGGTGCTGCATCAACATGGCATGATATCTCTACAGTTGATTTGCGTACCACGTTCCAGACACGATGACTTGGCATTTTAAAATACGGAGCATAGGCTGTAATCAAATCAAATTTTGATTTTAGTTTGGATTTTATGATTTTTTTCTTAACAATTTAAAATATTTAATTTAGATTAATGGGTATTTGTAAGATTCAGTCTGTCCTTGTTCAAAGCCTTTCAGTAAGTAATGGCAGAATATAAGGCGATGATAGTTCCATATGAATCACATCCATTAGTCAGAAAGTTGAGGAAAATAGAAAATTTGATAAATTTAAAATATTTGGGCAAATAAAATAAACTATTTTAGATTGGAATACAATTTGAAGGAACAAAATATCATAATGATTAAGTTGTATTACCGCGCACATTCACGAAAGCATTTCCGAAGACGTAACCAAACGGATTCGATGCATTGCATTGATATACAGCTGTATCAATGTCATGATCCAGATTTACGATCCGTAGTATTTGACCATTATTTAAAATCATACGTCGATTATTGTCTGCCAACTCTATAGCAACTATTACAACTAATAATCAAATTATATAATTCAAATTAAATCTAAGCATGAATAACTCAAAATAGCATAAAGTACTCAAGATCTCAGATTTGTAGAATAGTAACAGATAATTCGATTGTTATACTTTAAAATAATTCTTGTTACGTATAAATCTTCTAGAAAAGCTAATTCATCTATAAATGATAAGTCACAAGTAAGTGAGAAAATTTTTCAGATCTTACCAAACTCTTTCACAAAACATTTAAACATCATACGCATCACTTTTAGGACCAATCCATCATTAATTAACAATGCTTATGAAATTTGAGGAAAAGATTCTCATTGAAAAGTTCTATAGATTTCAGAATCAAACCATGTAATGGTACACCGTTGATGAACCATTGTACGATAGGAGTTGGGATACCCGATGTTACGCAATGAATTTCAGCGGCACTTCCTTCTGGTTCGTCAATATCCTGTGGTGGTTTATCAATCCAAAATGGAGCTGCTGGAATATATTTCAGGTTTAAATTAAAATTTTAGTGAAAGTTTAGAAAAATATGTCATGTCTTATTAGGCAAGTGTTTAATTATTTTACTGCAATTTTTAAATTAATAAGCAAAGCTTCTGAACATTGTATAAACAAGTTATTTGATTAAATTTCAATTTTAAAATGCTGATCCAATACAGTAGGAGGATTACCAATGACAGTGACATGCATTCGATGGAATAGATGCTGTGATCGACATTCGTATATTCCGGCATCTTCCAAATGAACATTTTCGATGATCAGAGCTTTACCGTAATCAGCCTCTTGTGATTTAAAATCTTTTAATCGAGTAAGCGGCAATTTGCCACTTAATTTACTCCACGTTATATTTGGTAAAGGCCTGAATTCATTGTAGTTTAACAGCGTTTTATAATTTTGTTGAAATAATGGTGATTTATATTACAAACACGCCGAGAACAAGTTCTACTCAAAAGTAAAATGAAATTAGATGGCGGTGAGTTGTAAGTTGTAGGAAATTTACCTTCCGCCGAAAATGCACATCAGTTTGAGTTTGGTTCCTACTTTGACAGATACTTCCTCTGGACTAAACCATAGCTTATGTGTAGCCGTTCTATTGCTCTCTAAAAAGTGACTTTTTTCGCCTGCATTTAGAAGTACATTCAGGTAAATGAAAACTTTGAAACTATCAATTTAAAATATGAAAATTGAAAATACTTGTAGCAGGATCGACAATAAGCTGGAACTCATTGCCTGCACGATATTCTCCATGCAATACAGGAGAGGTTGCTGCGCACTGATAAATTAAATTTGGTTGGTCGTCTTGTTTTTCAACTGCCGTGAAATGAAGGGTACCTGCAAAAATGATAATCATTGAAGTATTAGAAGAAATTCTAGCTTTTGACCAAAGATGAAACTAATAACTTTCAGTTTCAATTTTAACAATAAAATAACGTTTGCAAAGTGAATTAATAACCTTCGGTATCGACAGTGATGTGTTTACGTTGAATAGTTCCGATGATATCTGTTCGTTGTGCATCACGATAAAGCCAGAAAACTGATGGTTTTGGCACCCCATGAGGAATATCATCACATGGAATACTCAAACTTCGTCCTTCCTCAGCTATCAATCGACGCACACCTCGGGGCACAAAATGATCAAGCACTGAATTTGTTGGAATGTGAATATTGAATCTATGAACTTTTCAAAGTCCAAGAAGTAGTTTTAATTAGAATGCTAAAAATTATATCTTCTTTAAATCATTCAACGCATTAAGAACATTCACTCTGAATATTTAAACAATCTTCAATGTATCTCCAAATAGATTACCTCCAATTTGCGCATGAAGTTTGTTGGAAACAGCAGTCCCAAAAATATTGGATGCATGGCATTGATAGTAACCCTGATCATTATCTCGAGCATCATTAATTATTATAGTACCACTTTGGAATTGTTTTTCCCATGCAATTCGATTACCATCAACTTTCAATCTTTTCCCGTCCTTAAACCATTCATATCTAAAAAACGACAAACTTAAAATGTCTCGGAGGTTTTCAAAGCATACGTCATCAGTGGTCCCTTATTTTTATCTAATCTGAAAAAATTTCATCAAAAATAACCAAAGTCGTTTTAAATTTCAATTGGGATGTTTTTGATGTGCGACTGAAAGCCGTTGGTAGTCATTTTGTTTTGAACCATCTTTTCCAATTTGCTAATTTTATCAAATTTTACATGAAATTTTGATAAGCCAACGTATGGATTTTAGACGTAATATTTGCGGAAAAAACATTTAAGATATCAGACATGAGTGATTTCGTTTATTTTATTTCTGAATGTATCATTTATAATCGTCTCAGGTCTAATTGCAAAAAATAAAATGAGTCAAACCTTAAATGACTCATTAATGAGTTCATTAATAACATTTGTATTGAAATAATCAAAAATTAATGAGTATTTGTTCGGAATAAAGAGTCTGCAAATATTTGAATTTGCATGATTTTTTTTGAAAGTTTTATACTAAACAAAACTTTAAACTGACGTTTCTGGATTACCAGTAGCATAGCACGGAAGAATAAGTTTACTACGTGCAACATCGGTCGGATTCATTTGAAACCATACTTTGTCACTATTTTCTGGGTTCAATTTTGGTGGACCTGATATTTTTTTACGATTAAAAAGAATGAAAGCACAAATAAATGACAGCTAACCATTTGTTTTTAGTCATCAGAAATTCAACATTTTAAGTATGATAATCATTTTCAGTCACTGATATAAAATTAAAAACTAAACCTATGTTGTAGTTATTATGCATAATTTCTAATTTATACATTATATTCATGAATTAAACATATTTTTCGAAAAACTCACAAAACCTATGATGGATTAAAATCATCTCCTTATCACATCCAATATTTAAAAAAAATCCTGTTAATACTAATTTGAGCTTTTAAATCTGCTTCGCTTATTTCTAGAGCGAATGACTTTGTTTGTTTGTTTGTAAATTAAAATTAAAAAATTGAACAAACCAAGTGTAGTGGTGAAAGCAACAAACTGAAAAAGCGAAAACAAAGGAATAGATAACGGATTCATTGCTGCTCACTAATATTGTTGCTACAAAAGAAAAATACAGTAAAAAGAAAGAAAAATTTATTGTTTGTGGAAAATCGCTATCTTTCATTTCGGATGCAATCGATGGTTCGACGATTAAGTTCACATTTCTCTCTTAATTAGTAAATTCTTTTTAATAACCTAACTTTCTAGCGTTATTTCTTAACTTATAGAATATCAACAATATAAGAGAAACTAAATTCTCCTCATTAAAGCTGCAAAGCTGCTTTTTAGAAGATTTCATAACTAATTACTTTTCGATTCAAAATTCAATTTTGCTTTCAATTTTAATTGTTTGTAAAAAAGGGAAATTACATATTATTAAACCATTTCATTATTTGCTTATTTTTTTAACTGTCTAATTTTTATAAAAGTTAGGAAACATTCTTGAAACTCAGCGATAAATAAATCATTTTAGAGGTCGCAGATAAAATTATTTTTCAAGCAAAATATTTTAACCCAATATATAATGAATAATGGTCGGTATACAAAATTTGATAAAAAGACAAATTGTTGTAGCTAAATTTCTTTGAATATTGAGATCACCTAAATTTTTAAGATAATAAGAGGAGGATAAGAGAAGTTTCCAGCTTCTTTCAGGTCAGAGAGTACACAACGATTGGTCATCCATTCCTTCTTACACCATATGTTGTTATCAAATTGCTCCGATTCGAGTATTTTGGGCTAGAAATAAAGAGAAATGAAATACAAAGATGGCGAATTCGTATGAAACAAATGAAATTCATTTGATTTACTTCCAACTTGCTTCAAACTAATGCTTTTACTAATTAGAAGAAATTTTTTATGAGACAAGATGATATATATATATATATATATATATATACATGTTCATTTCACAAATTACTTATTTTCCATTTTGAAACTTTATTTTATACAGCAAATTTTTTTCAATAGTTCTTCGTAGAAATTGAATTAAAAATTTGAATATCAACTGTAAGACAAACTAAAATTAATAATTAATAATAATAAGAAATGATAATAATATCTTTTTTTTCCTACTAAATAGCAAATCAAAGAATTGGAGATAATGATAGGATAGCGGAGAGGGGAACTGCAAGAAGAATTAAAATATGGCCAATATTCGATTCGATTTTGATGGGGCAAAGCAAAGCGTTGGCTATGCATCAATTGAGATTTTTGGAAACTCAGGAAGGGGTGGAGAAGTTGGTTAAGGCTTTGAATTCTAGGGAATAGGGCCTTTGCTCATACATAGTCATATTATCACATCATCATCAGACAATCGTTAGTTATATGTGCTTCTCTTATTATAATTTAAAATTCTGTCGAATTTTTTCGTTAAGATTGAAAATGCTAAAAAGTAAGTCACTTAATGATTTTTTTAAATGAGTTTTTATTTTACAAAGAAATGTTACAATTAGGAAGGAGCAATGTACATTAATTGCTCTTTTTGTCTTTTTGTTAATTATAAAATTAATTTTTGCTTGAAATAGAAATGATATATAGCAATAACTTTCCGATGGTAAAGTTTCATTTATTTATTTGATATTATATTGAAATTAATTCTAAACGAAAAATTTTCATCTGAAGCAAATTTCTGAGATTTTACAGAAAAATAAGTTATTTGAATAGATTTTCTTATTTAAAAACTTAGATTTCATTAAATTTTGCTTTAATTTAATCAAAGTTTGTTTAATTTTTTTTTTGAATATTTCATAAACTAAAACAATGGATTTGATAATAATGGAAGATGAGCTAATTGTGCAATATTTATATTCTAAGAAAGAAATTAGCTACATATGAATGAATAATGCCTTCATACCAATATAAGCACAAATGTATTGTCAGGTAAAAATGAAACCTTAATATAAGTTTCATTTCGAAGATTACAAGTTAGAAGATTTAGAAAGATTTTCGAAATTTATTCCATAATTGATATCAGCTTATTTAAAAAAAAAAGCAAGTATCATTTTGTATTTTGAAAATAAATTAAAATATATATAGCGAAGAATATGATGATAGTGTAGTTAGTGGAAAGCTTAGACGGCTAATATGATGACATAGAGAGCATAGATTACTAACCAAGGAATATAATATGGAGGAACTCAGTGCTTCCTTATGTTAGCTCACCAAAAACAAATTTTGACAAATAAGGTTTAACAAAGAGGCAGAGAAGACTGACAATATAATGTTAGGCCCTGGAGGAACATAGCTGAATCTCATTAAATGATGCTACCACAATACTTTGTTTTAATTATCTGAAAGCTCATACTTTTTGATCTAGTTGGAAATAGGAATTAGTACTGTGATTAACAAGATATACTAAATTACCACATAATCGTAATTGATAATTTAGGAATCGTTCTGATTTGAGCTTATATTTTCTGAAATGTGTTTATATGATTTTATACGCTCTACTCAGTTAGACTAACAGTTGCATGTTTTGTCAAGTATAGTTAAATTTGTTTTGGCTGTAAATCGTTTTTTTTGGTGCTTCGGAAGACTGTCATTAAAATGAAATGTCATAATGAGATTTCAGATTTCAAAACATACGTATGGAAGTTTATATGAAATCTATGGGAGAGGAAGAAATTGTTGAATTTGTCATTGTTTTCTTCTTTTTTCCCAATTATATTCTTAACTTTTAAAATCAGAATAAATATGCTTGAAGAAAACTGCTAAATTTAAAAAAGGTTATAGGGAAGTGAAAGAAATATTAAAAAAGAGTAAATTTATAGAAGATATAAATGAACGAGGAAGAAGAGATAAATAGTAGTGGAAGAAGAGAAGTTAAGATATGGTAAGAAATTTAAAATTTCAAAATAGGATACATTGGAAAAAATCAACTTGAAACTAAATTTATGTAATATAGAATCTATAATATTCCAAGTGCATTAAACGGTTGCATTGAGCAATTTTAAGAAAGAAGATACTTTATGAAGTATTAACAAAACCTTCTTCTTTTCTCTTCATATTTTCTTGTTAAAGAATAAAAATATGGAAATGAAAGTTTCAACTAATGTTCACACATTTTCTTCCTTTCTTTCTTTTCATAACTTTCTTTAAAAATTTATTTAATATATATTTTTGATTTTCATGAATATTTTGTGATTTTTTGATAAACTAAATTGTGAAAAATGCAAAACACTTGTCAAGTTGATTTATCTTTATACATTGTAAAAGAAGTTATATCAGAACAGAAAAATGCAATGTCGTGGAAAGAAGATTTGCGAATACAATTTTTTTGTATATCAATGCAGCTAAATTAAACAATTTGAAATTCATAATGAACTTCGGGAATGATTAATGATAGAAAGAGTATTGTTTCAGCCCTTTGGTAAAGATTTTTTCATACACGAAAATTTTATTAACATATACAGTATAAAAACAACACAGAAAGTTTATTTTTTGCAATAACTGATTTGTTTCTTTCTATCCTTTCAACTGCTTTAGTCCTATTGTTTATCAGCTGGTAGCTTCCGATCTTGTTGAACATTCATTGAATATCTGCTCAATTCAAATTGTCGATCTCTCCACATTCTATGGATTGTCAATTAGTCTGATAAACTCAGATTGTTATTATGTTTTGTAACATAAATGAAAACGCAATAACGTGTCGAAAATTTAAATTTAAATTTTTTCAAATTTACAATGCTCAAATGAAAAAATCATAGTATCAGCATTAAATGTATGAAGATATATATTAACCCCTAACTCTAAATTTGAATACATAGTCACAATAAGATATGAAAATTTCAAACTAGCGGATAAGTATTAACATAAATTGTAAAGTACACATCATCATTTTTTTTGGGGTATGAAAAAATTAAGCAGATTGAATATAATGAATGGTGGCTGGCATATTTTGTCTAATTCAGCGATTCGTGTATCGTTTCAATCATTTTTGCTCAAAATGTTGGTTAAATGAAGCAGATGACTGCAGTAGTAGAGGAATTCAGAAACTCACGATTACATATTCAGAAATGCAACACGTCCGCGACTCCTAATTTTGCGAATGGAGAAAGTAAAAAGATTTTTGTGAAGATGAGCTGTAAGTGATAAAAACTGCAAAGATAAATTTGGCGTATACTTTCAAAGACAAGTTTTTAAATAATTCATATACATTAAACAATAATGTTTTTCTTTATCTTGAAAGATCAATTTTGCTTAGTCATTATGTAATAGGCGAATGGATAAATAATTCAAATAGAAAAGTTAAAAAACAAAAGTGTCATTTATGTTCGAAATTCCAAGCGAATAGCTGAAATGAAGAGGAATTTTGTTTTGTAATTGTATTTAATCAGTTTTTTAGATTGCGAGTTTCTCATAAATCTATATGATTACAAATTGCTCGTCCCATTGATTTAGCCTGACTGGTTTTAAACAATTATCTACATTTGCTAACTTCTCAATCGTCCTGAATGAAACTAAAAAGTAAGAATGATAAATTTCTGACCAATTAATCAGAATTGGTGTGATGCTCTCAAATTATCCACATTGTTTTATATTCTGATTTATTTCAGACTTATTTTTTTAAATTTCACTAGTCTTCGAGCGATTTATTTTTTTAAATTCTATTAATCTTCGAAAAATTTGAATGAAATTCCTGAAATAAAAACTAATGGAAGTTAAATTTTAGGACTTTTATATTGCTTCGATATGAAAAATATTTGCGAAAAAAATTTTCATGCTCAATATCGAGTTCATTGCGAAGAGAAAATGAAGGAGAAAAATAGAGTCTGATACATAACGTTTCCCCTAGGATTTCAGACAGAATATCAACATTCATAATAATCTTCAGTTGCACCACAACTTCAAATAATAACAATTCATCTTATCAAAATAAACTCTAGGTAATATGTCACGTCTTTTTGTCACTAAATTATATTCAGGAAAAAAAGCAGCCTACTTAGCAAAGAGAGAAATTAGAAATTACTTATAAATTATTCAGAAACAGCAAACAAAGAAGTAGTATTGCCAAAAGTCCAACAATATCTCGGATATTCATAAAATCAAGCATTATAAGCTATGACAAGTAAGATAATTGCAACTTATTCAGGAACTTATGGGAGCGAAATTTCTTAATAGAAGTTGCTATTTTTTTACAAATGAATGTAAATGTTAAAAATATTTCTTTTTGAAATATGCAAGATTGAAAAAGGAAGGGATTTGATTCTTTCAATGATGAAAATAGATTAATTCGAAATTGATTTTTTGGAGCATTGAAGGCTCATAGTGATGAAACAGTTTACAGATGGATGCTAACAAAAACTTCAGAACCTTCTGCATTTGGTATGCTTCCTCCTATAAGAAGTGAGACACCGGTATCCGTTGATTCCCTCAATAAACATCAGCTGCTGATTTTGAGTCTTTCATCTGAGGAGTTAATTAGGCTAGCGGTAAATTAGTCAGGGTATCATTATACCGAGAATTGATGCTAATACATTTTACAATTTCAATAATGCAAGGGATTCTATGTTGTGTTAATCTATCAGGCTCCTCTTGAATAGCATAATTATTGAAAGTTATCTTATGAGACCTTTTAGTTTTGTTTTTTTTTAATTGACTTCGCTGAACTAAGCCTTCTATTAATATGCACTTTTCAAGATAACTTCATTGCAATGTTAAACGCTTAATGAGCATTGCTATTTATAAGAAGTAAAAGCGAACTGAAATCGCAGTATCCAGGGAAAATCACTTCGTCATGTTATCTGTAATGGAAATCGATGTTTCCATGTAAAATGAAATGTATCTTTTTCGTGTGAAAATTGAGAAAGTATAAAAAGTACATATGATATACAGTTAGTCAATGAGAAAAAACAAGGATCGAAGATGAAAGGAATTTTCAAGGAAACAACATCGTGATAATGTCATAAAATAAATTTCACAAATAAAATTGTCAAAGTAAGAACTGCAAAGTGCCATTATCGTTTTCTTTAGCTGATGGTACTGCCAGTGAAGAAGTATTGCGCACCGTACCTTGATTAGGTCGATTATTTAATGGAAAAAATGGATTCTGTGGGAATCCGAAACCAAATGGTTGAGTGAACGGCACTTCCTACAAAGAGAGTCATTAATTATTTCTCTCAAATTAAAGAAAATTTAAGTTTAATATATGTAATTTCTATCTTTTGCACAAATTATACAATTAAGCAGCAAAATATAATTTTCAATATTAGAAAGCGAAATTTTTATAAAAACTCACTAATTGTTTGAAAAAATTTTCCGCTTGCTGTTCCCTCAGTCGACGCTCTTCTTCTTTTTTCCGATAATACGAAGCAAATTCATTTTTACTCACAATACCATCACCTAACGTCTAGCCAAATAAGATTGATACTTTTATTATTGCAAATGATATCGACATTAAAATAATCATATATTAAGTTAATTAAGACTTAAGAGTAGGCAGAACCGTAAGCAGGCTTTTTAGTATAACATCTATTTCAACCGGAAAGATTTTCATCGATAAAAAAGCTTCAAATTTTTTCAATCTTCAACCAGTGAAGAAAAAAATTCCGGACATATTTTAGGAACAAATACCATTTAAATCTTGTTTGTGATACAATCGCGATTTATCCTCAATGTATGGTCGATCGGCTAATATAAATTCTGCAAATGTAATTTGCTGATCACCGTTTGCGTCGATACGTCTAAATTCTGAACAAAAAAAACTTGAGTTCATATAATTTGTTATTAATAATAATAATAATGAGACTAGAAATGATACATTTGATTGGTGAAATTTGAATGATTGAACTGCAAATAGAAATTTAAAAGTGATTTTTCCTCTCGAAGTAGTATCTTGATAGTTTTTATTTTGAAGAACAGTATGATTATTTACATTATAAAAATCAATTTGTTTGAGCAGAAACATGAGTTAAAATGGGACGATTCAGTGGAATTGCTTATGCATCAGTGTGGAAAGTTAGAAATATTTGAAAGGAATCCTACTTTAATAGCGCTGTCAGTTTAAAAAATATATATAATTTTAGAAAAACTACAAAATGTATTGCTGAAACTAAAGCTTATACTCTTTTCCTTGAAATTAGGGAAAATATCTCTAAAATGTCATACAGAATAGACTTTTTTCCATGAGATCAAAAACTATTGCTTTTCGATATGACTATGTTTTTAAAATATGTCAAGGTAGAATCTTTGAATTCAAACCATCAAATCTTGGACTAAAATCATCAGCAGGTATGGGAGTAATTTCAACAGGTATTGGTGAAGGCTGCGCATTCAGAACGGATGTTGGTGACAGGATCGCTGCACCTGAGATCGTTGCTGATTTCGTTTCACCAGTGATTATTTCCACAATGATCAATAAAACTGTGAACAATTTCATCAAGAACTTTTTCATAGCTAATATTACTGAAAGAATTATCTGAATGGAGAAAAGCTTTTATTCTTTTCTTCGATGTTTCAGACCCGTGTTCAAATAATTTGAATTTTTATGTTAAATTACTTTTCTCCCAAAATTGAGTAAAAATTCAATAAATGAAATGGTTATATACCGGTATTGCAATGTAGCGAACTTATCATAATTTTTCAGAAAACTGAAGTTAATTTTTCAAAAATTTCTCAGAACATTAGGCAAACATTTAAAACTTGTAACAAGTCATTAAATTAAAAAATCTTTGTATCAATAAATAAAAATCAGTGGAAGGATCAAATACGAGGACTGCTGAGTTGACGAGTTTATAATTCGGCAAATCTACTGTTGTAGCATTTATATAGGGTAAGCTTCCACTTATCTAATTTCTGGTGCTAGATGGTAGCCATTGTACGTTGATATCATCATTATTTGCTGCGCAGTTAGTTGTGGAAAAGTAGTTGATGACAGAGGGGCTATATTTTTCATCCAACAATTCCCGTCCCACATTTGCGCTAATTAACATATTTTTCGCATTTCTTTTTATCACGTTAAATGAGTTCTTCCAACCATACACCTCTCATTTTGCATGCATTATTAACAGGTTATTTTTTTCAGCTTGAAATTCTCTTGTTGCAAGCACATTTTCAGTCTCTCTATAAAATTGAAAAATTGTTTATACTAACTGGCCATGTTCCATTGCTACTAAAGACTTCTTTCTCAAATTCTATTTATGATGCTGTAAGTAAAAAAAACTTCAGGATATTGAATTATATAACACATCGTACGGAGTATAGGCCATAACATGCTGCACCAGCATCCAAACTATCGTGTTCGTCATTGTAACTTTTTTTAATTCCCAGGCTTTTCAATTGTATCATGTGGTCCTTTCCACTTTGTTATTGACGTTTTCTTTCCTGATCAAGGACATAAGGAATAGATTTCAAGAAATGAAACATTATTGAAGGTGAAGCTAAAGAACTAATTTAAGAAAAATCAGGGAAATAAGCAAAACTTTAGGGCTTTATTGAATATATATGCTTCTCATGTTGGTTTCAGTTGACTTTTCCTACATGCTTTTACAAATTAGTGAACTAAGTATTTTAATTTGGAATTTGAAAATTTAAGTAGCAACCATTTTAATTTAGAAAGTAGTGGGTATTTCTACGAAAATTTTGACAGTGTACATTCCCATTCCCATGTATTGCGGACTTCTCAAAATCTGAACTTCGTTCCAACTCCTCTGTGACTTATTTTTGTCATTATTTATAAAATCATGCATCTAAAGGCATCTGGGCTCTGTATATATGTAGCTGACATAACGCACTATGTGCATGTGTAAAAAATTTGGTCTCACAAAATGAGAAACTGATTAATGATGTGAATTTCTCTCCTTTCCAAAAATATTTATTTTTTGATCAAAACAATTTTAAAACGAATCGAAGTCCGATAATGGTAACATAAAAATGAGATTTGAAAATTCCAAAACTTTACAAATATACCTAACTTCTTAACTCATCTCTACAACATTTCCACTTCTTTGGTGGCACTTTCACTAAGAACTGTTCCATTGCTGCGTACAAAAAAGAAACTTCCTGTTTTTCTGAAAATTTAATTAAACTTGAACGAAGCCGTGCAATCTTAATTATGTTATGTAATCAAAAACTGATTACCGAAGGAAGAGGTGCATAGCGGCCAGGTAATATGCTATGAAATAGAAGCAGGAAGAAACAATCGGCAATTCATACTGCCACACAAACACTTTTTCAGACAAAATTCCGAGCTGTTGGCACCATAATCGTAAGTGAGCTCTTCATAAGCAGGTATATCGCGAAGCGCAAACAGACCAACGTGTACCTGTGGAGTACCATATCTCACAAGGATCATTACCAAGTTAGGATTACAACCATGATTTATGAATCGTGATTGATTTCCACGCACCGATGGATCGATATACGTCACTTCAGTGTGATCTAAATTCATTCATTACTTGGTAGAATGAATAAAATCTCTGTACAAAAAATAGACTTCCAGTCTCAAGATTGACAGAAAAAAATAAATTTAAAGAAAATAAGAGACGGACCAAAGTTGAAGTATTTTCATTTTCTGTCAAGTTAAAAGAGCTGCAACAGCAACGAAGCATTGCACGACAGAGAGAAGGAAAGGCAGACAAGAGAAATTTTTTCGAAAATCATTAGGATATCATGATAAGTTAACCACTTCGAAAAATCTCCTTAATTGTAAGCACATAATTTGTGTCGGATTGGCGCTTCTTCACTTCATCAGGTCCAATTACTTCTCCAATATATTCGATAACAAAGCGACCTTTTTTAATTAGCTCACAACATTGTAAACCATAACCTTTTTCACCAGCATCAAAGACCTAAATTAAGTCAAACTTTGTGTTCAAATAGGGTAGTGGAAGTTTTTTTGAATATATAACAGAAAAACTAGCCTCAAGAGGAAGTGAGGAGCCCAATTGGATACATCTATTTTTGCAATTATCTGGAGAGAACGAGCAAGAGCATTCAGCAGAGCATTCCAGAATTGGCAAATTGTTGTTAACATTCTCAATGGAATTCTGATCCTTGAATATGTCCTGAAGATTCCTTAATAAATTACTCAAATACGCTCACTGAAATTCTTGGACTAAACCATATAGATACATACCAACTGTCTACGACTTTTTTTTTGATATAGCGAAGTGAGGAGAAACTTATAAAAGAATTTAAGTGTGAAGTAAAAATAGAGCATCAAAAATATCTTATATTAAATTCCAATAATTTCTAAAATTTCAATAATAAGTGCTAAAAGAGTTTGTTATAACATCATATCAAAATGAATAAGACTTGCTTGCTTGTAGAGAAGACAGGTGCAACCTGTATTTGCTGTGCATGGTCCCGAACAGCTGCATCCTTCATATGCCGTCTCGAAATTCAGTGAGTTGCCACCTGGTCCACATTCTAAGTTTTCTATATGCATATACTCCATCCCGATTCAGTGGAATGTACACCCAAAACTTGCAGGAAACGAATGAGGTTGAACAATCCGCAATGCTCACGTTAAATTGCATAATGTCTCTACTACGGCCAATTATGGGCCGTCGATTTCGTCGAAAAGTTCGTGAGAAACTGGAGAAGACGGGGGAGTCTGAAATTTTGAGGATGCGAGAGTCGTCGTCTTCTTCGTTCGATCCTTACTCTTGGAGGAATTTCTATTTCCACGTTGATCGAGAAGAAGCAACACGACTATTATGTCAACCCGATACTGATCTCGGCACATTCCTTATCCGAGATTCTACAACTCCCGGAAGCTATGCCTTAAGTGTCAGGTAGTAACATCATGTTTTAGCTTTGCTTAGCCTGATGTGGTGCGTTCTGTTCATTTTGAATATTTTTTCAGTCACTTGGTCGAAATTCTACTCTCACTTCAGTTCCATAACATTGTACAGATTTCACTGTTGTAGAGAAGAACTGTTCGGTGATCAGCAGGTTCGACATTACCTCATTGAGCCCATTGAAGCGGATAATGGCAAGACAAATGTGAAAGTGAGTATGTAATTTGCCTCACACTAATAGACCTTTCTGCTTATTAAAATTATTTTCTCAAAATTGGGTTGTTTCTACTATGCAAAAAATAACAATTTATAACTGGTACTGCAGATAGCTGATCAGTACTTTGTTGACATTCCTGCTTTACTTAATCATTTCAAAATGAGGATTTTGGCAAATGTAAGTTTGGTATGTCCACTCCGAAAAGCCGCAATCAATAAAGTACGTTTCTTCCTTTTCTTTTGTGTGTTATATCCATTGTTTTTTCCTTCAATTTTTGTTGCCAAATTAAGTTTTGAGATAAAGTTTCTTTGTTTAACAGTATTATTATCCGTAGTGCTTATAGTTTTATTTTCGGTTTTTTTTTTGGCTAATATATGAGCTTCTTTGATCTTGCTGAAAGCGTAGTTGTGGCGAGCGTATATTGAATAAAGAATATATAATCAATAGACAAAGCTGAAACATTCTTATTTTCTTGCCTTGTCCTATTATGAGCAACTCTGTTTTGTTGTTTTGCACGGAATTATTACAGATGATTGCTTTGTACTCATTTGAAGGACAAGAACCAACAGATCTCTCATTTGAAAAAAATGAAATTCTTGATATAATAGAGAAACCACAGGAAGAGTGGTGGGAAGCTCGTAATGCTTTGGGTAATGTTGGCCTTGTGCCTGGAAATTACTTGGTGAGCTTCTAGCTACTTTTCACGTAAGAGATGATTTGGCAGTACATTGGTTTTTATATGCAACTTCAGTTTCTACCATCCAGCCATTCTAAGTGTTTTCTAATTCCAGGCACAATTTGATGAAGTTCTAATGCAGAGAGACAGTCCCGATTCTTCTGTATCGTCAGAAAATCGTTTAAGCGGTGCATCTGTTCTTAGTGATACTAATGATGATATGTTGAGTAATGCACAACTTTCTGAAACGGTTAGTGCATAAGTGAAATTTGTTTAGAGCTTCAGGTTATATAAATATTATAAAGATGTAGGATTTGTCATCACTAATGTTTACGATTCGCATAAGCATGTTTAATTACAGACACATATGCCAACACTGGCACGTGTAATTCTAGATAGACGGCCGAATGTATACGATACGGAAGCACTACGCCTGAAGGTTTTTTTTCTAAAATTATTGACAGCTTGGTCAGAAGTTGATTGGGCGAAGTATTTTAATAGTTAGAATAAAATGCATTTTTTGATTACTCTTCAAGTATTATGCCTGGTGTTTACATCGCCACCGATAGCCTCGTTGTACAATGTTATTGGACTCATCACATTTACTTACATTCACATTTTCACATAGTTCCATCGATCGTAGTGTTTACTCTTTAAATCTTAAAACTTATGTTGAAATAAAGTTGCAGGCCTAAAATGTAAATTGACTAGTCCTTGTTGTAGAAGGGTGATTTGCTAAAAGTGACCAAGGTACATCCGTCTGGTATTTGCGAAGGAATCTTGAACGGCAAGAGAGGTACTTTCCCGTTTACATATGTGGAATTTGTACATGACGCAGATACAGCAGCAACACCTACCCCCGTATAGCAAACCGATTTTCCGTCATTTTATTATTTTTCATGTAACTGTTTGCAGTTTTTTGTCATTGAAAGCAAATACTTTTCCCAGGAATAAACTATTTGGTACTTTCTCTGGATTTTTTTCATGCATCTTCAAACTGCAATTAATGGGCTCCCCATTTAATTTGTAGGTTGTGTTGTACATGAATATTTCGGTAGCTCTTTGCATATTTCCGCTTCGCAATCTGTAAGGGAATCCTTTTTTTTCCCATTCATTTCGATTGATAGGTAGTGTGACTTCTGACATTGAACATTTGGTTTCATTTTATCAGTTAAGATGTACTTGTATAAAGGATAACAAAATATTATGGAATTATGGAAAAGGTCAAGAATAAAAAAGACTGCAAAGCGATAACATGTTGGAGCAGATAACAGTAATCACCAATTGATTCTAGGCCATATTTCATCTTTATCCAGCACATACCCCATGTCATATCATAGCGAAGCACTTCTTAAGAGCATATTAGGAGTAAATACTTTGTAAAACATATTTTCTTTCCGTTATTTCTTTTATTTTGTTTATCAAATCTAGGATAGTCTACGATTTCGTAGGATAATTGGTTTGGATGCCGAAATGCTGTCTCTGACATTGTTATCATTTGCAGATACTGTATTATGTCAGTACAATCTGTGACAATATAAATTAAAAATGAGATTAGATTACATGCAAATTAAAAACAGCATGGGATTACGTGATACTGTTTTCGTCTTAGGTATTTTCAGTCCTCTTTCATATACGCGTCAATAGATTTACAACCAATGGTTAAAACCTGGAGACTTTCCTTTTTCCTTCAATCGCCGCGCAAAGGGTGCGCTATAAGTTATTTCTTTGCTCAGTTTTCAATGATGTAATGCAACAAAAAGTGACTTCACGTGCAAGCGGCTGGCTGCCATTCGCAGAGTCAGAAAATTGTGTGAAAATTAAAATTGAAACGTCGGAGATTTGTGTGTTTTCGCACCATAAATCCCAGGAATATACTGCTTCAAATCTATTCAGCGGTATGGTTGAGCGGTTTTTCCTCGAATTGAGAAGATAAGACTTTCGGAATGCTATTCAAAAATGTTGAAATACGCATTAAAGCCTGCCCTGTTTTTCCAGGAGCTCGCTTGTTTAAAGTCGACCGTCAGGAGTACCAATACTTAAACAGCCATTCCATCATAACACATGAAGATGTTACTCTACATAAGTCACGTAGGAGAGCTATATCGCCGTGGCCGGCAAATTGTTCCATATAGCGTGTTCCCTATTCAGGTTTTAGCGAACGAACACATGCAAAAGTATCATCTCGAACTGGGCTGCCTATCCCCTAATTGACCATGTCACACGTACTTAGATGGACATCATCAGAGCACTAATTTCACGCTTCAGATTTGTTTGCCGAACATACCTCACTACTGCAATTGGTAATTAATTACATGTGCACCGGTGCCCACACATGTCCGCCCACAACCATCGGACATAGTGCTGCAACACACAAAACTTACATAAAATTTGAATGAAAAGATCAGAGTGACAGCGATTGAATGAGAGGTTGCTTGGCGACGGGCCAGAAAGTGTCTCGGTACGCGTTGCGAGCGCGCTGCGTCATATGGGTGTTAACGGATTTTCGATTAATTAAGAAGAGGTGCTGTGACTATCATTGAAGCTTGTCTTCATCAGCAGGGTAATTATGATTATGTTCCTTTTTGTCACTATTTTATGGCTCACCTTTGCTGAAATGGACAGGTGTGTTGCGATCTTTCAGTCTTGTGGTCTTCAGATTGCACACTTTCCTCTTGTTAACTAGTGTGTCTGGATGGTTCGTTGCTGTTACACATCTTGATCGTTCCACAATTACTACTTGTCGTTAGCTCTTATCCAATTCTCATATTATTTTGTCTTCCCTCAGATTATTTCTGATGTATTATAACTGTAAAACGAAATCAGAACTTTGTTCCTTACTATAAATGAAATTCATACGGATGAAGTGCAATATGATGATGATTTGCTTGAAATATTCTTTCAGGCATTCTAGATATCGTTTGTTGAATCTATATAAATGCTATTAGGTATAAATATCTTAATTTATGTGGAATGCTGAATTCTTTAATGTAGTACTCAGGACATATAATGTAGTACAGATTGAGGCAACCATTTTCTTAATTATTAATGCGTATTTAAATGGACATTAGAACTGGAAGTCATAATAGCTCGGAGATTGTATTTCTGCCAATTTGGGATGTTTTCGGAAATAGCGATTCATGTGCAGTGATAGTAAGATTCATGCCAGCGAAAGTATTTAAAAAATAATGCGTGCAGCACGTTGGAAACATTGATAGAAATATTGATGTATTTTCTATCCTGAAGTATAATTTTTTTGAATTAATATTCAGCGTTTATGAGCTGTCATTTGTCCAGAGAGATGCATAAGTTCTGCTCTAAAATAATCATTTGATTGCCAAGTATTTTGTCTTCAGCAGAAGTTTGCGCTGGTAAATAATACATTTCTTAGTGCAACGTCAAAATCCTCGAATATGTTATGGGATTGAAATTTTTTCGGCCTACATCAAAAATGATGGTAATCTACGGAGATTCCCAAGATTTGTGGACTAAGTGATGAAACAAACAGTGAGTATAATTTTTGCAAATTTTGTTAGAAATTCTGTACTTCAAAGAGATTGATGGGGATTTCATAAAACATTTCAAAATTCTCTTCAGTGCTAGTTGAGGAGATAGGGGAGGACAGGGTCAAAGTGGATATTAATAATGTTAATATTTATCAAGCAGGAATTAAGAGTGAGCATGTGCTTTTCTGATTCTTAATGACGGAATACAAATGTTTTGGTAGCATCGATCCGATAGATTAATGTTAGCGTCTTCCTCAGTTGTTTCTTTGGATGCAAAGAAAGTGATTAGATTCGTTGTAGGTAACTTGCGCTTACTTGATTGAAAATATCATTGAATCTATAATGTTTCTCATACCTTAATAGTCTATTTTGTTCCTTTTCTGTTCTGTCAGCTATCTCTACATTCATCACCCTTTTAGTATGATGGATGTATTTTCATTGTCTGCTTACTCTTTAACACTGTATTTTTTAAATACAGTTCATATTACTATTTTAATTTATAGAGTTCTTCGCAGAGCTACCTAACATCGACCTTCTTGATTTTAATGAGAATTATTAGTGCCTTCTACTGTACTAAACAGGTTTTTTGATCTTGAGACTGTGGTGATGAATTACGTAACGTGGGTAGTGTGTTTTGGGGTGTTAGAATTGTGATGTCAAAAAAATGAACATAATATATAGCCTTCCTACAGTGAAATTTATTTTTCAGGAGCTTACATTGTTTGAATTTTCAGTGACTTAATTTTTTTCGTCTCGATGTAAGAAATTGACTTTATTTGCACTGTTATTTATAATCATTTTTTTTAGTGAAAATGTGTGGAAAAAAAGAGTAATTTCTTACGCTATTCGTAGGAATATGATGTCTTCGAGCGGGTTTCGTCCTTTTGATGATCTTTCCGAGTAAGTTGCTTTTCCATAATTACGGTTTGAATTTATCATTTGTGTATTGTTGGCGAAATGTT
Source organism: Cercopithifilaria johnstoni (assembly GCA_916381525.1). Taxonomy (NCBI): domain Eukaryota; kingdom Metazoa; phylum Nematoda; class Chromadorea; order Rhabditida; family Onchocercidae; genus Cercopithifilaria; species Cercopithifilaria johnstoni. Next base: position 20,077 of record CAKAEH010001353.1, read on the forward strand.
CATCTTTTAAATGCTTATTAGTAACGTGAACGAGTTTGAGCTGGTGCTTGTTTTCTGAAATTATGTGTATTTAAAATTATAATAGTCTATTATCTATAGAATAGTTTATGGTTTCGCATTCTTAATGTTAAGATTCATTTTGTAGGCATTATGAAGATGAATGGCTACAGCTGAGCCTCGAAGATGAAACGTTGAAATGTAGTAGTCCTCCTGCAAGTGGAGCAACTGATTTTGGTCTTACTGTATCGACGCGGTCCTGTCCATCGCCACTGAGCCATATTCCGACTCGCGAACCTTACCCTTCCGAGCCTCCACCGAAACTGTCTCCAGTGTCAGCGGAGCAGCAAACTTTCATCACTTTAAGTAATAGCCGTATTCCTTCAGTATCTTCTGGATCCTCGCAGCCCATTTTGCAACCCCCACCACAGGCCCAATCATCCGAGGTCACCAGTGTCGAATATGAACTAAATCCAGATTTGAGCATGCTGTCGATACCCTCAAGCTCTCCACTTCTGGTTACCAAACCAGCAGAATTGCAGTTTACCCAACCATCCGTTTCAGGTCTCCATCAAAATGGAGATTTCGCATCGTTTGTACGACTTGAGCAGAGAGAGAAAAGTTTGTATTTGGTTATAATTTCAATAGAAACTGGTGCACATGCCTTTTTCTTATATAAATTTGAATCTCAAGATCTTGATTTGACAAAAATCATTTTTGCAAGTGCGTTAGCAATTTGGTACGACTGCGCATTGTCTCAGGAAGCTTTCTTTGTAAAGAATTTCATCTCAAAATTTTTTGTGCAGTTTGACTTCCTTCTTAATTCACATTCAGGAACGGTTATTCAACCTCAGCACCATCCTTCTGGCTGCGTGCAAGCTGTTAACGGACAATGGTTTGTGCAGGCACAAGTGCAGCATGTTCAAACCAGTGCAGGAACAGTTATAGCTGTAGTGCCAAATTTCTGTCGACCACAAACACAACCAACGGGGAACAGTCAGAACCTGTCACAAGCACAAGTTTCACAGTCGCAGTTGATTGCACATCCTATAGGAAATGGACAAACAGTTAACACTGCTCAACCTACGACTGTCTCAGCGCAACATGTGATACAGAACCATCCACATCATCAGATCCAGCAACAACAGCCTCAACAAATCGTGACCAGAGTGCCCCGTTCACTTACCGTCGGCGTTACATCCAGTGCACCACAACAGGGCCAGTCTGTTATGCAGCACTTGTTATCACAACCAGCTATTTCTCGTTCACAAGTTGTAAGTTTTTACAGGAAGAATATTTTTTTAACAGACTTAACTGTGAACAATGCGAAGTAGATTCTTCTAGGAAACACCGGCTACTTTCATGTCCTTCACGGAATCTTGGTTGCAGCCTTTATTAAAACATTTTGCTGATTGATTGGGCAATCTTAGTAACATAACGCTTGGTGTACAATAAATTTCAATCCATGTAATATTTATAATGGTGATGATAAAGATATTTTACACATTTTTGTTTAAGCAGGCGGCAGTTCAGGCAGTGGCATCAGTTCCAGCAACTACTAAGAAGCAACGGAATTCTCAACCGCGAAATGGACGCAGAAAGGTCTACAACTTTTCTTAATTACATATTGTTTTGTATACCAAAAGATAATTTCTACATGAAATGCTTTCTTGAAGTTTTTTCTATAACATGAAATCCAGAGATTTGTTTTACTTTCACAGTGCTTTGCATGATTAATTTGACTTTCATTTTTCAGAACACTAATCAGGGTGGCACTCTGGGCTCTGTTCTGATAAAAGCAAACAAACTTGCTGCTGCTGCATCAACTGATGCATCCATAAATCAATTGTTACCTCCATCGCACGGAATTGAAATGAGGTTGAGTGTACAGAACAGTGAGCAGGTGGCTAATCTTTCTAAGGAAATATCGCGCTTACAAAATCTTGTAAGTTTTCAAATTTTGTATACTGCAGATTAAGGTCCTAAGCTTTGTACATTTCAGTGCGCTGTGTGATTCACTTCCACGACACTGGGAATTTTGTTATGTTCGGTCATTTAACAGAGCAGTCGTCAGCAAAAAGTCAAGTTAAATCCTCTCTCCGTCCTTTATACGATAGAGTTGTAAATTTTGGAGGTTTTCTGTTCAGTGGGAATTATTTTCAGCAAACGGCTTATAATGTGGATCATTCAGCAGAAATAAAGGAGCTCGAAAATAAGCGAGCACAAATCTTTTTTGAAGCTCTTGCGCAACAGCATAAGTATGTTATTTTACAGTTTGCTTTAATTCGATGCATTTTTTACTCCTGTTTTTGCCTAATCTCATTTTTTTACTTGCTGTTTCGCATTCTGGCGTTCACATTTCTCACTCACTTCACAGTTCTGCATTTAAGAGATAAGGACTTATTATCGGTGGTGAATCCCAAGCCGATCACTATGACAGCTCATACCAGCCAAAGAAATTATAAGAATAACCATAATAGTGGACAAACAACTGTAGTGGTACATCAAGTGCAACCTTCTACAAGCTGCGGACAGCAACATCAGCAGCAACCAACGCATCGGCAGCAGCAACAGCAACCGAATTATGAAGCAGCAACACCAGCAAGAGTTCCGGTTTCATATCAGAATTCATACCAAATCTCGACTCATTACACTCCGACTCATGAAACCGTTCAGAGCAATCAATTCAGTGTTCGTAATAACAATCAAATTCAGCAGGTATGAAGGGCTTTTGATGTTTATCTCATGATTTCATACAATGTGAAATTTGAATTTGGCATTCGAAATTTGTCTCCATTGATGAATTTATGTACCTTTAACCTTCTTGATGACTAAGATGGCTATTACTTTTGAGGTGTCAACCACGCAGTATAGTTCATACCGAACTGCTGTCAGTCAACCGTCACTACAACAGAATCAAGTACGGGAAAATTATATTCACTCAGTGCCAAATACTGTACCGCAAACTGTTATTTTGCAACCTGAACAGCACCTCTCTCGACGTGTAGTTCGTGAGGTGCCTTGCGAACCACCGCCTCCACCGGTACCATTATTTCCGCCACCAACTCTCAGATCGTCTGCTGAAACTGCTGCATGTATTGCGACGAAGAAAACCGAAAGAACCAGAAGGTTTGTGATTTATACTAAATCTATTCAATTGTTCGTGTAATTTTTATAGAATTTTATGTCACCCAATTTAGTTTTAACATTTTCTCCGACACTTTGCAAGTTGGTCAAAAGAGTTGCACAACATAATTTATAAAGATAAAATTTTAGTTATTTGAATTCATGTTCATTACTGTTTGCTGTTTCACCCACAATTGCAGGATCAACGATTACTTTTTATCACTACATAATTCGGTGGAACATTCAGACGTGTCATCGCCTTTCCATGATCTCTCAGATGCGCTTCAACGCCTTCTTCCGTTCCACGTCTATTCCGAACCCGATTTTAATTTCGAAATCCTGGACACCTGTATGTTTATAATGAAGAGAGTTCTTACAAAAATTCTGAACTCTAATAGAGAATATGTACATTTTTACGTGAAATCTATGAACTATTTTAGTTTTATTCGATAAAATTTCGTGTTATTTCAGTTGATTATCACTGCCTGCGGCATTTTGTTCATTTAAACAACAGAAGACATATTGTCGAGCAACGAGTGCGGTCTCTGCTCTGTAAAGAAGCTATGGTTTGTTAATTTCGTTAATTTCCTTAAAAATTGCTATTTTGATCGCTAACGTATAAGTAGAAAGGTTGTAGTTTCTCTTTTATTCAGGTTAAAAAACCGTCAGTTAATCAGCTGTCATTTGATGAAAAATACGTTGTTTTAGGCGCAAAGTGAGATTAATTTTTTTAAAGTTTAATGTGATGTACGTTCTGGAGTTTTTCTCACTACAGTGACGAGTAGAACATTCATCAGAAGAATAACAATAAAAGGTGGAATTTGAAAAGTCAGGTTAATCCAAGTTCGAGAAATTATGAATTTAATGAAGTTCCTTATTAATTTTTGAATCATGAAATGACATTAGAAATTTCTAAGGTTTTGTTTGTTGCTCGAGGAGAAAATGGATAAGAGATTTTCTCATAACATTTTCAGGAAGGATATAATAAAGTGGATGAGTGCCTTTTACTTTCACTTGATGCTGAACATGAACGTCGTCTATTGGATGAGGAAAAACGAATGGCAGTTGTCTGTGGCAGAGGTAGAAAAAAATTTTTACTATCGCAAAATTGTTGAAGTGGAGTTTGAGGTCTTTTCTGTTAAATCATAGTTTTTAACTAAATCCTTTGACTATTAAAATTTCTTTTATAGAGGAGTTCGTTGCAAATTCTTCAATATGCAGTCGTATGAATGGAATGGATGTAGAAGGACGTCGAAAAGAATTGGTACCGATAAGTATCCCGAAATTGCATTTTGATTATCATACGTTCTCGGAGAGTGAAATTGCTGCTCGCACTATTAGCCCATTCACAACATCTGATAGCGAAAAGTCTCCAGTTTCGAATTCCACGAGTTCTGACGATGAAGAAAGAATGGTTTCTGATATGACTGATGAGATGTTGGTTTTTGAAGAGACTACAGAAATAACTGATACAGAAGATGTAAATGATCCCGATACAAAGGAGAATGTTACCAAAACAAATGGAGAGGTTAATTTTCAACTAGTGAAAAATGAAGTCATACGACTATTATCCAATTTACTGTCAAGAAATTCGTTGACTTTAGGAAATTTTTGTTATTGCAAATTGTTTTGGATTTAGAAGGTAAATAGTGATCTATACATTTCCAGAAAAATTTGGTTACAAGTGATTGGATTGATTCAAATCCGTCACTCGATTTACCCGCTACAGTTACTTGTTGCACTTCATGGAGGAAAAGTGACTCAGTAAGCTCATATCAGGAATTGTATTCACCAGTCACTGCTGATCTATCTGAACAAATGTTCGTTGTAAAAAATACGGTGCCTTCTATTAAATCAACTGAACAACTGGAGGCTGTCATTGCTTTAACACATGCAGCTACGCTGGACAGAATTTCATCACCCACTACTGCGGAAGAAAATGAAGGCATTGAGAACTGTGTCCCGATGGAAGATAGCAGTAAAATTAACGAGATGGAAGTAGCGAGCTGCGACAATGATATTTCTCAAATTTTGGAACATAAAGGAGAGGTCAGTTTATGTTCAGAGAACTCTTTGAATTTTATGAGGATTAAATTGTTTAAATCGGGATACTTAGCAAACTCTTGTCGTCTGGTTAAGAATTATTTGGAGTAAAATACTCAGACTATACCATTCAAAAATTCACAATTGAAACGAATGGTATTTTTGTGGAAAGCCTCGAATCTAAATTAATTTTAGGCGGAAAGGCCTGAAAGGCCGCCAATTCGAATAAAAATCGCATTAACTGATGCCAGTTTGAAAAATTGTTTGAACAAAAGCAATAGTAAGAAAAATAAGGGAAAGAAGAAGAAAAAGAAGAAGAGGAAGCACTGTGATCCCATGGAGACTTGCAGTAAAGAGGTTTGTATCTTTGCTTTTCCGTTTTAAGTCCATATGTTCTGGAATACATTTATTATTAACACTAATAAATATCACTAAATATTCACAAGTAGTGTTCTTCTTGGAAAGAGAAGAATTTTAGCATTAAAACATTCTTGTTGTTTAATTTTTTTACCAAAAATACGATCAAGGGCTATATAGAAAATGATTCGAGCATTCATTAGCCAAGCGACGCTGGTTATCAGCTATTGTTGAAATTGACTTTGCGGTAACTTAGGTACTAAAAACTTTGTATTCAGGCAAATGGTTTATTGCCAAGTTATTCGGGATTGGAGGATACGAAATCGGAAGATACTGCCTGTCATCGTGATGACACATCTCATCCACGCATTCTTATGCGTATAACGCGTAAAAATAATATTGTGTCAGTAACGGATCCGCGAACGAACCATATATCTCTGCATATAACACCAAAAAGTAATCACCACTTTTCTGTATTTTTGGCCTTTGTAATGTTTCAATAGATTTTTTATCAGTTTTGATTGGATTTCTGTTCCGTATTGTATAAATTTAAGGTGAAATTGATGAAGAACGGGAACCCCCTCTGAAAGTTCCAAAGTTGAAAATTAGGCTCGGTCGAAATGGAGAAGAGCATGTGGTTGATTCAGAACAGCCAATAGTGAACCATGTATCAAAAAGTGCACCGCATGAGATGAATAGGTTAAAAATGAGGTTTGGAAGTAACGATGTTGACCGACTTAACCGACGCAAGCGAACGGCAGGAGTTGATCACAACCGCAAAATGACTATTATTATTCCGAAATCTGTGATTAAGAATTCGTATACATCTTGTAATCCCGGAAATTCGATCTCAGCGACTGTCAGCTCTAATGCACAATTCTCACCTAATTCAGGTAATTTACCCTTTTTTGAATAAAATCGTTTTTGATTTGCCCAGGTTTGTTTTCCTAAGACTCTTTTTCATCTGAGTTCTGTAGTTCCATCTTGTTGTTCTCTGATTTGTTGTACACAGCTGCTGCAAACTAAAAGGTAGTGGTGATATAAGCAACTTCTGTATACAGTAATAGTAGTCGTCTGTTTGGAATGTTTGTAAGTTTTGTCTTGTTCAAACCATATTTGTTTTGGTCAACAAACTACTACCATTGTTAGGAAGAATCTAATATATAATTTATTATTAGTTATGCATATTTAGTAATTGCAAAATCTCAACGCAGGTTTTGGTTGTAGACGTCCCCATTGTAGAAGCACACCAAAAATAGTGCAACCTCAGCCTTTCGAGCTGTGAGTTTCTAAGAACAGTTCTGAATTATTTCTTTTACTCTTCGATATATGTACATTTTTTTTCTTGCGATTTGACAAAGAATTGGATCACGTAGCCTGCTAGGATTTTGATGTCGGATTACCCTTATCTTGAAGGGCTTAGAAATATTATTATAGTTTCACTGTTAAAAAAGCTTTGACAAGATGTTACAGATATGCAAAAGATCTTTGAAAATGCGTTACGTAATAGCAAGAGGGTTGATTGGTCGTCGTGGGTATTTGTATTGTATTTCTAGAATTTATCCAGTGCTAATAAGATCAGTCAGATAGTTTTTCAGAATTATCGGACGAGGAAGAAGGTGAGCAGTTGCGTGCACAAGCTGATAGCGTCATCAGTCGTTTAAATGACTGGGGCACAAAAAATCCTGTAGTGTGTCAAGCTGATGCAATTTCTCGGCTGGTTGGTACTGCACCATTGGTGACGCCGGTTTTGGATCGGCTTCTTCCGAGTGATCCGTGGTTTTTTAGTATGGATGTGAAAAATCGCTCAGCAATCGACTCCAGCGATACTACTCCTTCACATATGACATGGCTTGCATCTGCTGCCAGTCACCCGCGCAGTTTGAAAACCACAATCAGCATCAGTAAACCGAATTAGAGTTAAGGTTTTTGGTCTTTTTTCATGCATCTTTACTTTTCATTTTTACATGGGGCGACATTTCTTTAGTTTTTTCTTATCAAGCCAATGAAATTTTGGGATGCATTTATTTAAGGAGTTGTTGAAAATTTCATCATGCCTTCGAATTAATTGATTCTTTTAATATTTTGAGTTAGTCTCTCAGATTGAAATTCGCTAATAAGGCTAAAAATTGAAAAGAAAACCTTTTACTGTCACGAAATTATAAAATAAAAATGCATAGTCGCTTCCTGTTGTGTGTATGTTCATTTGAGCGCGGGTTTCATGTCTTTCTGCTGCGTTTGTGGTGGTGCCTCTGTTACAGTGAATAGCTACTACGAAGATGAACAGTTTTGGTTAGTTTATCTTAAGTTGATTTCTTTGAATATTGTTGATCTGTTCTGATCTAAAGTAATTTACCTCACACTCCAAGTGTAGATAACAGATCCAACTCATCGAAAATAATTTCATGATTTTCGACATGATCAGAATTTCAATATATTCGTTTCGTTTTTTATTTTTAACTTTGTTCTTAAAGAACACAAATCTGTAATCTTTTTGAAAGTCTTATTCCATTCAATCTATGCGCTTTCTTACATCATACTGTAGTTCGATTCTTTGCAGTCTTCCTAAAATGAGTTGTTTTATTCATTGAATGTCTGATTCTCCTTACTGCTGACCTTTTTCCTCCTTTCATCCTTCCCCTTTCTTTTCATGTTTCTTTGCGGTGCTTTTCTCTGTAACTTTTTTAAATGTGCTACTATAACATTGTTTTACAAATGTTATGTGTCGTATGGATATGTATGTAAATTGTCTTATTTTGTTTGGCATTATATTGCCATAACAAAAACTGGATAGAATTATTGGTTGATTCTTTCAATTCTAAATTTTATTGTCAAAAGTTCCTTCCTACAGATTGTACAATATTTCTGTACAGGTCCGAACAGTGTACGCGTCGTATCATTTTTTTTTTTTCATTTTGCTGAGCCCTATACACACCCACAAGCACATACACAGTATTCTAATCTCAAACTGATCTAATTAGGCCATTTTGTCCATCTTTCAACTTGTTCTTTATCTCGTTTTAGTTTTCTTTCGAGAAGGAAAAAGTGTATATTTTTAATATCATGCTGTGTGTTTAAGTAATGTCCTATGCAGAAATAACATGTAGATATGGAGTATAAAGCATTCCGCAGTATATGTGAGAGTATTACGATTATTCAAGTCAGAGAACTGAACTTTTAAGATGTTGTTCAAAAATTTTCACACTGTTTACATTGGTTCTTTTAATATGGAAAATGATGAACTCTCTAGACAGCGTGGTATCGATGGGAAACAAATTCTGTGCGTGTCGTAGGTGATGGATCGGGTTTGTTAGCAGTTGGATGGTTAATGAAGTCATTAGGGAGTTGTGGATTTGGCAAATTTACAAGATTCGTGGGTCACTTGCTTATTACCGGTGTCGTTCTGTTCAGCAGGTCTACATCAAATTTGTTGCAGTGGTTTTTGCAACTAACGAGGATGGTCAAGCAAATTTGAAGCGACTAGCAGTTTGTATTCAGTGGTGAACACAAATGTGTCTGGTATCGGCGTGTTAGTTTAGTCTTGGAGGTATTTCCCAATGATTTCCGTGGCGGGCAACTACTGTTTTAAGTCTGTCACTGTCTTCATTCTAGCTTTTGTGGATAAGAATTGCAGAAATGTGAAGGAGAAAGGCAGTTGTTAGATCTGGGTTTGGTCTAGAATTTTCGAAATATTTAAGCCTAGGGGTTTCTTCCTTATCGGAGCATCACTTCAGTGGGACCTTTTTCCTTTCACACAGCTTCTTTTTCAACTATGAATTTGTTAGTGTGGAAGTAAGTCGTTTGTTTTCTTGCTGTACTATTGTAGGATGACAACCGGTATGAATTTCTTTTCTTCGAGTTTTAATGCTGAAATGGTTTTAAATGATCCCAGACCGTCCTTCGATGAATCCAAAAATTTTGAATCAGTTGATGAGTTTGAACAACACTTATGGAACACGAATATTGCACTTGTCACACAGTTGCAAAAGCTGGAACTTCGGGAAGATATAGAGAAGAAATCATTAAATGGATTGTCCAGGTAAATTATATAAACTTGGAGGGGTGCTGGGAGTTTTAAAAATTTAGATGCAAAAGCTGAAATCGGAATTTGGAGTGCTCATCAGGGGCGTTGGATATTTAAAACTATTTAGGTATGGAAATGTTATTAACATTTAAAAAAACCCCTCTTGTAGTGATAAATTTTTCTTTTAATTCGAGAAGGTTCACACAACAACTCTTGAACGGTAAAAAATTACCTTATGTCTCACTATACTTGGTATGATATCCGAGTGAATTTCAACCTTAGATGGTTTGCGCTGCATTGGTGATTAGTGCATGTCGGATTGGTATGATATCCGAGCGAATTTCATCCTCAGATGATTTGTATTTATTCAGTCATCTTTTCTCAGTAGCTGTTTTAATATATGCCTGTTTTGGAGGAAATGACGAAGTTTAATACTAACAATTAGTATTTTCATTTTAGCATTTTAAATACAGTGAGAACGTACAGTTAGTTGTTAAGAGGAAGGTTTTCGAAAGTTTAAGGTTCAAGTATTACAAATATATATATGAGGTCTCCTCATGATTATTCTCTAGTATTTTATTCTTATTCTCTACCATTATTGATCATCAGTCGAACTAAATTTTCTAATTTACAAGAGCTTTTCAACTAGAAGTGTGTGGTGCGCTTGTCGAATGAAATCATGACTATCATATATAAAAGCTAAGCATTGTCTCTTTCACATTCATTTTGTTGCTGCCTCCTCGAACTTTTGTTGTGTTTATTTTCTTATTATACGATGTAAAACTTATTTCAGGGAAGCTCGGCTATCACAAATGTGTGCACAAAAAGGGAGAGACTTAACTGAACCTGTTCAGGAGTTAATGGGAAGCCTCAATAAGGTGACGTCTTTTATTCATATCGGAATTAATTTTATAGCTTTCAAACTTTAATATTTGTAACTTGGCTATTTATAGAGATGGAATGGTAATTTATCTCAAACAGATCAGAAGGGACCAATGAAACGTTTAGAAGAGTGCGTGGAACAGGGACATCCAGTATGCATTAGTTTGCGGGGGCGGAATCGCGTGAACTCTTCTATCCAGGCAAAAGTTGTTGCATTTGATAAGCACTGGAATCTGTTGATAAGGTTTGTTATACACTGGCGTGACTCGCCGAAAACCCCTTGCTGGCTTCCCATACAGCCGTAACCCGCTACCCAAATTTGATCTCGGATTTTTGATATACGGTTGTACGCCGAGCTATTGCTACCTTAAAAGGTTCCGAAATGATCATAAACCACGAGGTGAAACCTTTCATGTTGTCATGACACATACTGTCCACTTAATATGATTCCAGATAGAACTGTGCTTACTTGAATACAGAAATGTGGTTTCTGTCTAAGAATTAAATATGAATCAAAACTTTAATCCAACGTTATATATTTGTAGTAGATAAAAGATTAGTGAGCACTCAGTGATTCACAAGCATATAAATCAACAAAGTAATATAGAGACGGTGATGAGAATTTCAAGCCACCAATAAGGATGAAGCATCGAGTCACCAAAAGTATGCAGATAACAGCGCCACACCAGTATTTTGAAAGCCAGTGCGAGGACAGGGAAGGCAAAACAAAAACACAATGGCGACGTCACCTACCATTTTCTCTGATACGTGGGGACGACGTTGTCCTAATTTTCGTTTCTCCGCAATTGTCTATTGAACGTTTCTTACGGTAAGTACGTTCAAATTTTTACTTTGGTAATATGCATTTTTTGCAGAAATATATGGGAGAAAAAATGATATTTAGGGATGATCAGCAAAGAATTAACGGGACAACGATTCACGTATCAGATTCCAGAAAGCCTTTTCGTCTTTTGCAAGATAATTTCAATAAATAAACACTTTGATCTGATTTTGCTCCATAAAACAACATATGCATTTGGTAAAATTATTTTAAAAATTGATTTGTTTCCTACTTCACGGTGCAATACCATCCGCTTTCATTAGTCTCAGTTGATCATATTGCATATCCAAAGCCTTTTCCAATTGTTTACCCTATAATTTTTCCCAGCTTATAACAAGTGTGTTCAAATTTATACTGAAGCTATACTATTTTGAGTCCTGCAAAAAAAAAATACCTTATAACCAGATATACATTGACAAAAGTTTCGGGCAAAGTCTGCAGGAAGAAGCAACTGTAAATACTGGTCAAACCTGCAAAAATGGCTCCGTGATTATAACAGTGTCAAGCTTCGGATGTTTTAATTTTAAATCAAAGCAGTAAAACCAATAGGTCGTCTCACCTTTCCAAAGAATAAGATCGTAGACTTTGTAAACATACATAGATTTCGTGCTGTAGCAAAACACACTGGGCGTCTGTAAGGTCATGATATTCATTGAGAGGAGTCTGCAAATATCCTGAGTAGGTCATGTTTATATTTTGAAGCAGAGAACTGCAGATGCGTTTGGGAAAACTGCCCCACTAGAATAATTTCGAGAGTTAGAATCCAATTAAGACTCATTAAATACTCCAAAATAATCTTTTATACATATATGTGAGAAAACTACCTGAAGTGCGCCACAAATCGCCTTTTCCCATAGAAACTCGATGAAAGCAGCTGCTGACCCATTGTTCGACAGCTTTAGAAATAGTTTGTTAATAATTTGAAATGTAATCCGTTGCGTAGGTACATCATTTAAGCTCATGAAAGAAACAAGTGAGTCTGCTACTTTGTGGAGAAATTCGGTGCCTTCAAATTAAAAATTATGAGAAGATTTCGTAGCTATCTTCGGTCAAGCAAGACAAAATCTGGAAATGAATTAAGAAGAAACTGAATGTAATGAATTTTTAAGATTGCTTACCACAGTCTGTCAACATAATAACTAGGTCGTGTGTCAAGATGCTCAAGATTGTTTGCAGAAAAGCTCGGTTGTAATATATCATGTCCCTAATACGGCTCTCGTTAGATGTATCGAATGATATTCTTTGTGCACTCCACAAAATATCAAATAAAGCGGGAATATTCAAGCCAATTCCCAAAAGACGTTTCTAAAATGATAGAAAAAGTTTGTTATCCTCTTGATAGAAGCCTTCTAGAGCAGAACTACTTCATGTGGTGATAGTAGCGAGTGGTCGGCTAAGAAAGGGAAAACCGATGCTTGGTTCAGAATGAAGCAGAAATACAATGAAGTCCATTGTAACACACCTTGAACTTGCCGAAAATTTGCTGCAATAAAATAAGGAAGTCATGCACCACTTTAAGGTCTGAACCGACATCAAGATACTTGTCGCAAATGGCTGGTAACATAGATAGTATTTCGCCATCAAGACAAGTGACCATCCGATGAAGATACTGCCGCAGTGCGTCCAATCCTTCCACATTATCTGGAGTTATCTTATCCAGAAAAACCTACGAATTGTATCGAATTATTACTGTTTCGATAATCAGGAATGTTGACAGCCAGTTGAAGAAACACAATATAGTTTCAAAAATCAAGTTTCCATTTCACAATGGACTTTTCTCTATCTATTAAGCATCAGTAAAAAACGGATTTCGTAAAGAAGCCTAGATAGTACTGAGATGCAAGACAAGCAAATGAAGAACGTACTTCCATCAATTCAATAAAAATGGTAGTGCACTGACAGCATTGCATGGTGTAGTTATTTGTAAACGCTTTAGCAACATGCCTGAAAAGATGAATAATCTCTGAAAATATAGTTAATTCTTTGATATATGTAAAAAACAACACCTTCCTCGACCAATCTTAAATCAAAAACTCACGCGCCATAGCTAATAACATCAGCATATAGCTGATGAAGCTGTTTTATTTCTTCCACATTCTTTGTTCGTGATAACCTTTCCGTTATGCGTGCGAATTTTTGAAGCAATGATAAAGCGAGAACTTTGATGTATTCTTGTTTCCTTTCAATGGGTAGATTGTTGTGAACAATTAGCACTGACGTAGATTCATACAGGTACATCTAAAATCCGATCAAAACCAACAGCCCAGTGATTCTAGACGCTTCAAACAATTTAGACACAAAAACTGGTGGACAATAAATATTTAAATATCTGAGAGTCGGAAGCAATTAATAATTCTCGACATGTTTGAAACAGCTAGCTTAATAGTAAGTTGACTAAATGAAACAGTTTACCCATTAAAATTGGAAGCCTAAAACAAAGAACGACACATATGGAGCAAAAATTATGAACATTCCCATAGTATAGGTGATAGTATAGAGAGAAGCCTTGGAAAACGAAAAAGAACCTGGTCTTCTTTCGAGAGTTGATAATCTTCTTCCGATGATACTGTAAAAAATGACTCCAACTGTGCAAGAATATTTTCAGCTTGGTTACCTAAGAAAAGCCTGAAAATACCTTTTAATGAGAAAGTGATTCAAAGGAACTATTTATAAAATTTTGCTTACTTGTGTGCTTTTACAAATCGACAAAATAAGTAGATGATGCGACTTCTTGATTGCAACGAGGTCTGACGAAGACCATGTGTATCCAGGAAAGCTTCCTGAAAAGAAGATAAAGAAATGACTGTCTACACATACACTAATATCTATGCGAACTGGGATAAGACTGCAGAAAACCTATGTAGATATCCAAGCAGTTGAAAAACAGCCACTATTTGAGTCATATATTAAACAACGACTACTCATTGCTGAAATATTTCTAAGGCTGAAATTTGAAATCCAAACCAATATCATCGGCAGTGGACTGGTACTACTTTGCAGGATCCTTTCATAACGACAAGCAATTTCGAAGAATAATGTATTAATATAAGGTAATCCACAATGATTTATTGTGCTTTGCAGAATCTAAATGAAACATGTAAATGTTTGGACAGTTCGGGAGAGAATAATATATAAAAACATTTCACTGTACTTCCGGATTTTATATTAAAATAAAGTTAATCTCTAAATAAAATGAATCATGTCGAACCTGTATCACCAATTTTTTAGCACGCTCAGAGATCAAACTATTATTACTTCCGATATTTGTCTGAAAAAAACTTTTCTGTAAAAGGCATATTTTATTTCACGCGATTCATATTCATTTGACTTATGCAAGTTCCATTTTGTTTGCAGTAATCCTTCTAATATGTGCCTTCACATTGTTATGAGTAAAAAGAAATGTCCGCCATCTAATATAACTTATCGAAATGCAAAATAAAACGTTCGGATCAAATCATGCAGGAACTTATAACAAAAAAACACAACGCAAAAGTTTCCAATCTTAAAAGTACGAGGTCTTCTCTATTTGGATATAATTCTGGATATTCAAAACTAAACCTCGAATTTTTCAATGCATGCGAAATAACATACATGTATGAAATCGGTAAGATCATATACCAGTGCCAAGGTAGCTTCAATAGCATTCATGTGGCACTGCTTCCAGTTTTCACATGCATTTCGCACCAATGGCTCCAGTTTCATCAATATCGGCTCCGGTTCCTGAACTTTGGCGCTAGAGAAATTAAATAATTAAGAATATCCAGCGATTAAGAATAGAAAAAAACGGTACTTATTGCAATTATCTACTGAATGTAGTGAATCTAAAGTTAGTGATTCGTTTAATGATCTAGGATTTATTTTATTTTAAGTTACCAAATGCAATTAAACTGTTCTTGGTCAAAATTTTTGGTAACTGCTCGCAGTTGTTTTACGCGTCCACATCAGTTTTCATCACTTTAACCCTTTTTTCCCTCTTTCAAATCTCGATTAGTTACTTAGCTCAAACTTAACATTATAAGGAAATAACGTACGAAATTTCCAATTGCTGACAACATATTTCGAAGTTGCCTTCTATATGCCATAAATTCAGCCACAACCTCACCATCCGTATTACTCAAATCAACACCACCTGCCGCTTTGTATCTAAACAAAACAAAAATTCATGATATTGAAAGAAGTTGAGTTAAGAATATCAGAATCTTATTTTAACTGATTAGAATGTCAGCATGCGAAAGCAAGCATCTTTTTGGATAAATAAATAAATAATGTGGTGTGAAATATGTATCATGTATTCCTAAAGCGAAATGACATCAACAAATTTCCAGCATAAATCTCATAACTACCTAACTAAATTTTTTTGTGGCTTGAAAACAAAAAAGTTAACCTATCTATGGCTACGCAGATCATTCGATTAGTAAAATTGTAACGCTTCTCAAATTCCTGAGCTTTAAGAACACAAACATAACGCCGCAGAAATTCAATAACAGTTTCAGAAGCGTCCATATCCTGAAACTTCGCAATTTTGAATAAAAAGCACTTCAGCTGAAATAAAAAATTTGAACAACGAATAATTATAAAAAAACCTCATTAGAAAAGCATAACAAAGCGATATCAGCTTGTTCTTCGAGAAGCACTTCACACTGCACAGATTTTTCCATGTCATTAACTTTTGAAAAGCTGCAAATTGTTTTATATAGAAAGAGTGTTTAGTTGATTTTAATTTGCTGTGTACGGATTTTCCTTTCCTTTGTAGCTTGAGAATATTGTGAATATTGCTTGGGGCACAAAAAAATTTTTAGTGTTTTGAAACTTACATCAAAGTATACTGAGATAAGAAATGAAGTTCTACACCATCAAACTATTACATTTCATCTTAAGATTACAGGATATCACTGGCTGAATTTAGCTAAGTGTGCTATGCAGTGCCACATTGATAGGAAAATCAAAAAAGTACCATATATGGCAGTCGATCAAAGCGGAGCCTAATGAGCTTATGAGAGCTCCAGTTCTCAAAACATCATCCACATTATTTTCCTGCAGATATTTTATTGAAATTCATCCATGTAAAAGAACAATAGAAACTATTTCTCAGAAAATTTAGGTTCTATTTTTCAACTAGTGTGAGAGATTAAAATTTGATGGAAATGCTTACTTTCAAATCAAATGATCCGTTTTCATGCAAAACAGTACACAACGACGCAGTAAGCAAAAGCTTCTTTTCAGCATCCATGCCTTTCGTAACCATTGCACTAATAGCTGATATCGCTGATTCACATGTATATTCATTTTTTAGACAATCTAAAGATCACCTTGATAAATCTACCCATTTGATATAAAACACGAATATTTAAAAAGTTCAAAAAATTTAAATAGTTACCAATAATAAATGGGGTGGTAGTATTGTTGACAACAAGTTCCAAATCAATCCAGTCAATGTAACAAGCAATGACATCTAAACAAAGTCCTCGAGTCTTCAAATCATTGCTTTCCGCCTAGAAATATGGAAGGAAGTTTTAAAATGGTATGCAATCTGAGTACTGATATCTTGAATCTAACGACTGCATTTAGTGGTCTTACAGAATGCGAAATTCTGCAACAAAATGAATTGCAGAATAGTTGACAAAAAGCTTCGAACTATATCAACCACTACAACTTGTTAAACTGACTAGTATTTGAGTCCATATTAGTGCCAGGCTATAATTGCAGTTGTCGCGCATAGCATCCTTTATCCGCATATTTCTCTCAATTACCTGTTAGAAAAATTAAAAAAATAAAAAACGAAAATTTATATAAGCAATAGTAAAAAAACAACATCAAAGTTCCTCTTTGATGTTAACAACCAGTTGCTATCAAGACAAATTTATCAATAATTACTTGTGTACACTTTATTTAAGTAAAGTAAGTTTACTTCTTGCGCAATAAAAAACCAGAGCTGAGCAAAATTTTTAAGCACTTTTTCCAAACTTTTGTAAGAGTATCCGCAAACTACTTTCTTTAATATAAATCTCTTCGAATTAAAGTCATAGTATAACTGTCTCCTTCTTAACTTACATTGCTTTTTAATGAGTTTATAAAACATGAAAAAGTTCCGTACTACAGTCCCAACTTAGTAGCCGATCAGAAAAATCAAAATGTATCAAATGGGCCATTCTCAGCAGCATTTCTCTTACGAGGAAATTTCAGTTTTCTACGTTTACGTGAGTTCACTTAATCAGAAAAAAGCGCAGATTATATTTTAATATTACGGAGATCTTTTATTTAGTTTTTTTTTTTTTTTTTTTTTTTTTTGCATTATTATTTTTTTTAGTTCATATTGATTATGGTGAATAAACTCTATTTCCAATGACAACAAAAATATTCCGAGTAGGTACAACGACTTTTCAAATAGAATGATAAACATCTCCTTCCTTCAAAATTGCAATACCTGCTGGGTGCGCCGAATCTCTCGATCAACTACCTCATGATCGATGGCAATCAAAGTGCGCAGGAAAAAGACAGTTATTTCAGCTGATGATGTCATTTGTTGGAAAAACACCTAGAGTAAAGAGAACAGTGAGTAGCAGTGGTCTTTTATTTTGATTTACAAATAAAACTTCGAATATGTGTTGATGATTTCTATTTTAAACTACGGCGCAGATGTAAAAGAAACTTGCCTCTTCCATGAAATTAGGCCAACGCCTTGGAAAATCGGCAGCAAAAACCAAAGCAAAGAGATGTGCCATTTTGTTTACTAAATACGATGGCTGATTCTCAGGTGAACTTCTGGAATAAAAATGTGTAATTTAAAAAAAATTAGAAAACAGGGCATCAAATGCTGAACTTACAAGTGCTGCAACCAGGCACGCATCCATTTTCGAATAATAATCTGATCCTGATCATTATCCGCATAGCGCGCTGTCAAATATGTTTCAATCACCTGTAGAAGCACGAAGTGCTCCTCCGGATCGCTGAAAATTGTTTCTTTCATGGTACTTCTTTTGAAAAATCACACCGCCACCACTTTTATACGAAAAAAAAATGCGAAATCAAAATGATCTCATAAAAAAAACTTTTTTTAAACAAGCATCCGCACCAGCCGTTAATGATCTTTTCGATGCAGTTCTTCCAACCATTGCAATCACTCTTCAATTTTTCTATGTGCTCGAAAATCTGCAAATCGACAAATTATAAATCCATTAATTCGCTCATTTAACACAGAGATCTTCCGGGGACGAATCAATCGCATACCATTTATAATAAGCATAAAACTGGACTTTAATAAGGGCATCAAGTACCGCCAGTTAAATCATTCCACAAGCACTAACTTGTCCACAGAAAGAGACAAACGACAACAATTTATTATGACAACCATAAAGCTAAAGTTATTTAAAACAATTCACCACGCGATGCTGTGCAGCATTAGCCAATGAGGCAATAGAAACCATAATCAATAACAAGTACCACAAAATCTACGAACGCTGCTCCTTCGAATTAATACACCTAAAATGTCAGAGATGAAAAGCAAAACACAAAAGTCTACCGAATGCAATGAAAGAAGCAGGAAGAACATCCTTTTACGTGGAAAGAGAAAAAAAGTTAATAAGTTCCACCACAGTCGATAGTTTTGAGGAGGCCTATAATCGTTTTACTTAGCTAAAAGAAATAAAGACTGAACCCGTTACTGTAAGCAAAGTTTCTGAGAAACTGCAGTAATATTTAACAAGAACATTTTAGGAACGGGAAAACCATATACCAGCTACCCTTCTGCCAGCCTTTGAATCGTTCCTCAAAACAGCGAGACATAAAGTTTCACAGCGGAAAAGGCTGATTGGAGATGAAATATTGTAATTGATTGGTGCCAGACACTTGGAAGAAGGTAAGAGTGGCCGTTAGTACTGTTTTCTCCCGTTATTGGTGGAGGCGGGAATGTAGGGTGAGGAGGAAGTTCTCGCTCTCTGGAAAGCATTTGCTCATTTCACCATGCTCGGAGGGAACAAAATCTCGACTCAACATTGACTGGATCGGGAGATCTCGATCTAGTTCTGAACATTTCTTCGGGTATCCCTGAGTTCGACATTATAAACTTCTGATTCATGATTCGGCCGAAGATCTTGCAATCCGGAAAAGGCTGAGAGGATTAGCTCCAGGGGCACATTAATTTTTTTTCAGTCCAGTACATTTTTTCCGTTGTACGTAAACTATAGGACATTGTTTACATCCCGCTTAAGTTGTTTAAGAAGAAAAATGCTCTCGGGAAATCGATTTTCTGATTGGAAGGCATCATTTTTGTGGGAAAATATTTGTCATTGCGAGTATTTTGTGTGACAGCCACATAAAAGCTGTCATGTTAAATGTGGTTTAAATTGAGCACACAAGTTCTTTGTAGTTTTTCGAGGTGCGTTATTATTAAACAAGGTGGGGAACGATGTCTAGTGATGAACAGTCCGATAAAGAGGTATTTGCTTTTTCGTTTCCGTTTCTTGATCGCAATATTGTGATGAGGATTCGATCAGCTGAAATCTTGGATTCCTGTAGTCCAGAGACCTCCTTACATAAAAACACGTGAATGATTATTTAATCCTCTTTAGATGAATTAATTGTGGCACTGCACACATTAATTGTTCAGTGTCACCCAAAAACATTGTGTTTGTTTATCCATACTAATCTGAAGTATTCTCATAATTGGTCAGCGTTAATCATCGAACATCGGAAAATGTCGACTCATTCCTCTCTCCTGATTCACGGGCATTCTTAGTATATCTTGCGTGCAATGACCGTAACTCTAACCTTTTTCAGTGTCCTTTGTGCATGGAAGCACTCGAAATCGATGATATCAATTTCTATCCGTGCAAATGTGAATATCAAGTAGAAATAAAGTTCTTTTATATTATCAAAATCATATCAAATTCTAATTTTGTTTTTCAAATGTACTAGTGTGCTAACTCCGAAAAAAGAATGTTTTTTGAACAGTCTTCATCAAGTAGATGGCTAGTTTGATACTGCAATATTACATTACTTTATTTTGCCATATTACGTTCATTTACTACCATATCTTGCACATAATGGCGCTATTACAGCGAGACATTGTTGACAGGATGATCCAACAATTTTAATTTCAGATATGTAGATTTTGTTGGCATCGATTGCGAACTGATGAGAATGGATTATGCCCAGCATGTAGACAACCGTACCCGGAAGATCCTGTCAACTTTAAACCTCTAACTGCTTCAGATGTTCAGAAGATGAAAACAGAAAAACGGCAAAAACAGCAACTGCAAAAAATCAAGATATGCGAATCTAGGAAGCATCTTTCCTCATACAGGTTTTATTTTTTATGGCGAAAGTTTTCACAAAAGCCTAAAGACTCACGAAAAGTACCTTTTCAAATACGTGGAGTTAAATAGTCGTATCAGCGTTGCCCTTTTCAGGGTGTTACAAAAGAATCTTGTGTATGTAGTGGGTTTGTCGGCTAGAGTTGCAGATCCAGAAACTTTAAAGAAACCTGAATATTTTGGAAAATATGGCCGCATATTGAAGGTCAGTCCCGCAGGTGTTGTTTCATATCACTGAAAAAAGATTATAAAGGAGTAAAGGAACCTTGGTGGTTATGTGCATAATAGCACCTTGCTGTAGGTTGCTGTGGGATCTTCACCATCACTGAGCGGTCCACAGTCGGCATCATTCACAGCTTATGTAACTTATGCGAGATATGAAGACGCACTTAGAGCTATACAGGTTTGCGTTTTGGATATTGCTTGCTTGTATTTCGTTTTAGAATTTATTATGTGAAGTTTTCGTAACTGTATTTCGTAACTTATAAGTCTCACACCGCTTACGTAAGGCCTTTTGGAAAGGGAGTATCATGAAAGGCTTTAAATCCTTTAAATCCTTATGATTTTAACGTAAATTCATAAATTTTTTTGCACAGTTTTATTGTAGGCTGTTAATAATGCACAGTTAGATGGACGTGTCGTGAAGGCATCACTTGGGACAACAAAATATTGTACAAATTTCCTTCGTAGTCAGCCATGTTATAAACCGGTCTGTTTGTTTTGTAGTCATATAACTTGTCTGGCGTGTTCTGATTTTTCGAAATTTCTGTCAGTGCTACTTCTCATCATATCCTATACGGAATCGAAGTGCAAAAA
The DNA here is from genome assembly GCA_916381525.1 of Cercopithifilaria johnstoni. Taxonomy (NCBI): domain Eukaryota; kingdom Metazoa; phylum Nematoda; class Chromadorea; order Rhabditida; family Onchocercidae; genus Cercopithifilaria; species Cercopithifilaria johnstoni. Next base: position 41,474 of record CAKAEH010001353.1, read on the forward strand.
AAACTGATTTCCGAGAAGATTGTAAAAAATTTATTGATTTTAGCAGTGAAAATTTATGTTTTGTTGTAGGAATGTATGTATTTGCATGATGTGGCGGATACAGAAGTTAGTTTTACCAAAGATGATATGCATCTCGGACGGCACGCGGAATATGAAAAGCGATTGATTGAATCAACTCTCAGAGAGAAAAGTCAACGCGAGAGGACTTCATTTATGATAAATACGAGTGAGAAGACATCAAAGTAAATATATATGCTTGTACCACATACTTCTTTGTTTACGTAATCCGGAAATTGTTCCATGAGCAATGTTAACTATAGCCTTATGACAAGTTTTATATTTTCATTGGATTCTGGCGTGCGTTGTAAAGAGCTATTATCTTTTTTTATCAATTATGTATAGGTAAGCGTGCAGCAAATGAGATTATAGAAGTGAGGACCTTGAAGATCAGTGAAATCTTTTTCTTAGTTGCTCATTTAGGTGATTTCATTTATTTATATTTCACTTCTATTGTCTCCTGAATTCACTTATAATTTCTTTTTGTGTATTTTTTATTTTAGAAACGAAAACACAGAACGTAAACCAGAGTTTCGTTCAATACCGATGAAAAATTGTCAAGACAAAGGACAAATCTCTCAGAGCAGATCACCGTCATCTGATAAAAATATGAAAATACCTATAAATCAAATAAATGGGTAAGTAATGCATTTACTCTTGCACGAAGACGGACTGATCTAATAGTTAATAGCCTTCACACATCTGTGAAATGGGCTTTAGTTAGAATTGTTTCCCATAACTGTACGTTACATTCCCCGTAAGATATTCCTCTACTGTCTCAACAACGCCCATTTTTTGTGTATATGAAGTAAAACTCTTGTAAAAATTTAAGAAAGTGGTTTCAAGGTTGGTATTCTAAGCCTGTTTCAGAAGGCTCTTGTTCTTTTGAACTTATTTTGTCCCTACCATTGAGCTTTTAGATGTAATAAATTTTTTTGAACTACAATATGATTGTTAATCTGCAGTCTTGATGGTAATTTCGTTTCTTTTTTCAGAGAAATACTTGAAAATCAGCCTTGTTCTGTGAGGAATAGTAAACTGATTAGTGAGAATAAAGGTGCTGATAAAGAGAACGAAGTTAGTATTATTTTCTTGTCATATTTTTATCAGTGACGTTGCTTAAATATTTCTCTTACTTCTTGTCCTTTTTTGAGTTGAATTTTACGGAGATCACACACTTATTTTCTCGGAGAAAACATTAATAAAAGGACAAAGCAGCAGGGGTCGATATTATTTGTTCCAAGCTGTAAATGATCACTTGGTTTTCTATTGCTTCTTTTAACTTAAACTGTTAACATTTCTCAGAGCTGAGTTTTAGATTCGATATCAGCTTGAGAAAACTTTGGGAAGAACAAATGATGCACCGTCGTCAGCGGTGCTTGAACAGCAAGCAGTGATACCCACAACAAAAGTTACTGAGGGGAATGTTTCAAGGTAAGTTTTATGAAGCAGTGCTGGAGAAATAGCGTGTAGTGGATTTAAGATCTGTTTTTTCATGGATAACATCTGTATTTCAGATTTCATATCAAGTATAGGAGAAGCAAAGGTTGGGAATAACTGACGTTGGTTAGGAGAAACCAGTTTTCCTATCTACGTCCGCCGTTATCTTTTTTGTAACTTCTTTTTTTTCGTTTCAGCTAAAAAGCTGGGTATCAAAGATATAGGTTTATATAGGTTGAAAAATAGCTAACATAAGATCTTCTATAATCGAGAATTTCTCATGACATCCTCTTTAGAACGGTTGGATTTTGATACATATCTTGACTCTTAATTTTCTAAAGAATGATCTGAGATTGTCTTGCTTTTTGTGTTGGTCGAGAGTAGAGTTTTAAAACCTGAATTGTAAAAATTTAAAAGTTAAGCATCAATTCAACTGTTAGATAAAATACGTGAAAGAAATGAATGCATAACAATTTAGATCTCGGTTGGCAGAATGGATTTCATCTAGTCAGAGTGTCATGCCACGTGCTGCTACTACATGTGCTTCAATCGAGAAAATGTTCTTAAACGTTAGTTACCTTCATAATTAGTACCACTTTTGATAACAAAATCTGTTGGTAGATGAAGCGAATTTGATAGTTGGTGGTTGGTATTATAATCTTTTTCCGGAATGGCTTTGGAAGACTGTACCTGACGGTAGCGTCATCAAGGGCCATGTGATGCACAATGTTCAATTCTTGTGGTTCTGTTAATCGCGCTGCCTTAATTTACGGAGTAGTTTCATAGTTTCATTAAAGTTGGATTTTGGAGTTTTCCTGATGTTTAACGGTTCCATTCGGCATTCAGTTCATCAGTAGTTTCTATAGTTTTTTTTCTAATGTTTTCGTATCAGTACAAATTACTGAATTAGGAGAAAGTGGATGTGAGCAATGCAAAAGCGCTACCGAACAGCAATAGTTCACAGTCGGCAAATGACACTGCACCGTGTGATTGGCAACGTGCTCTAGGAATCTGTGGCAAGGTTGACAGTTTAACAGTGGGGAATGTGATCACTGATTTTCCTACAGGATTTTCTAGCTCGCAGACTAGAATGTTGCCGAAAAGCACACGTCTCAGCACACATAGTGATGATGATTTAGGTTACTTTTTCACTTTATTTCTAAGAACATCCTTGACTATTTGGAAATCTTTCTTTTGAATGCTTTTATATGTTGTATCAATATTTTAAGACTATTTTACGCGGTGATTTGGAGAAACGTACCAGAAATCACTACTAAATGAGTTCAATATCAAGCTTGTAAGGTAAAGTAGGATTCAAAATGAGGAAATTTCAGGCTTTGATCCTATTTCGGAGTCAGCAAAAGGTCTAGCAGATTTACTGGAGGAAGAGAAAACGATTTTACCTCAATGCTCAACACAACAGTAAGGATTGTTGTCCTTCATGTTTTCTCCAATTGCTTTATCATGAATTGCATCTATGAACATTTTACAAGCCCTCGTTATTTTTAAATGGTTAGTGTATATTCCGTCTTTTCCGATGGCTTGCGATTTGGATAATTTTTTTAGCGTTAGTGGAATGACATCTGTGTCATCGTCATTGATGTCACTGGGTCTGCAGTGTGGTTGGCCTTCAATGGGTATTTCGAATGGTGCATCCCCGATGTCGGTGAGAAATGCGCTTGGGACAGACTTTGATTTAACAACAGCGGCGACGAACAATTTCGCTAATGTCGATTGTTTTTCACAACCAGTAAAACTTTCGTCGCAAGCCGCCCAGACATTCAACCAACAACTGTCACCGGTGTTTCACACCAATCAGTATTCGCCACATCCGCATTTCCCACCTTCAAAACCCCAGATGGCTCGAGTCAATAATTTCGTAAATCCATCCACTAATTTGTCCTTCAATTCATCACAACCACATCGAGGCCCTTCCTTCAGCAGTAACACACAGTATCATTCAAACATTTCTCTGGCTGCAGCAAACCAAATTGATGGCACGAAGCTTCAAGAATGGCAGGAAGGTTTCCGGGCGCTGTTACCGAATGTAAATGTTCGCTTCGTACCCGACCTTAGTGCCGCAGGTTTGTCACTTTTGCATTTATAGAACCAGATACACTTTTTAGGTTCGATTTCATATGTAAGCGATTTTTTTACTGTTTATTAACATTGCATGTGAATGAATTCACTATATAGGAAAAGTGGTTTTTTAGGTTTAAAGCCAACTTGCATAAAGATGTTGCAGGTTATCCATCTAGTCGAACATCACCTATGGAAATGCAACGCACCACCAATCAATTTTCGTCAACTCTAAATTATGATCAAACGATGCCGATGTCCGCACAGCTCTTGAACTCAATGGCGTCACCCGCTCCGCCACCGCCATCCATAAATTCCTATTCTCATCCATCACAGCAGTGGATGATGCCTCCGCCCGGTTTTTCATACGCTTCCAAGCGATGAAATAAAATGAATCTGGTCGTATTTTAGCTATCGCTTATGATCTGTATCTCTGTGGAGAATTTTCTTTGCAAATTGCTTTTCTCTATCGAATTCCATGAATTTTCCGTGCTTTACCGAAGTCTTGAAAATACCATGCACAGCAGCGAATTATTTTTAAAGTGCTGTTTGAAACAAACGAGGTTTTAAATTGCTTTTTTTGAAAGTGTCATAATTCGCGGCTTCGCGTCATTTTTTCTCGTTATTGAAATTGTGACCATCTACTGACCATCTCTTGCCACTGTTTAGATATATGTATGGCATGTCGATTCGTCATCGGAATTATTTTCTTTTTTTTTTGCAGAGACTCGTGATTTCCTGTACTGTGATAGTTTCTGTTGTGCAAAATATTAAAGAAATCAAATTTAATATGCTCAAGTGCTTGTATTATTTGTCCACCTCTTCAGATCAAGCATCGTTTTATTCTTACAGGCAGTGTGTAATGTGTAACACTTCTCTTCCAGCTCCTGTCCCGCTTGGATGATGTAGCGAGCAGGCTATATTATCTCCAAACAGTTTGTATTCCAGAGCGTTTTATCATTTAAAGTCTTCAGCATTGCTGTTATTTTTCTTTCTTTGCATCATAATCTATGGACAGATTGTTTACTGAGCAGGTTATGAGGTGAACTTCGGGAATAAACTGCCCATCACAGCTACGCTGTTTTCGTTCCGGTCTTCGTGAATTTTTTTGATAAATGTATAATCTATAAAGACTCCGTTCGCATATGGAGATTTATTCAATTACGAAGATCACTGATGGCGTTAGTGCGTATTTTATCTTCAAAGCGGAAACTTGCTAATGAAGTTAGCATTTTGATACATAGCATGGGCAGTATTTCTTGTGAATTAACATGGGAGGTTTGGCGCGCTGGAATAAAACCCAAGATCTTTGGGACTAACTAATTCAGAAGTGAGTATCGAAAGAAATTATGACATTCGCGAGCAGCGAATTATTCCAAAAGTGAGTATCGGAGAAAACTGTGGGATTCGTAAGCAACGGATCATTGCATTCTCAAATAATTCGTTGCTCGCGAGTCGCACCGTCAGGATGGTTTCTCCCAGCATCAGAAGCAGTCAAAGACAGGAGGCACGGAAAGTTTGTTGAATTTGCAAAATTGTCCCCGCATAATGATCTAGAAGTATACTTTTCTTGACAATGAACATAGCCACAATTTTTTCGAAAAGAAGAACATAATTAGCAATCGCACATAATTTTCAAAGGAGAAGCATAACAATCATATATAGTTATAAGCTAAATCTTTTTCGTCGGCTACGAATTGAATCTCCAACTTCACCGGTTGTTTGAGCAGAATTGAAAGAAATTCTTCAGTAAATCCAAACATCCAGTATATTTCACGTATATTCAGTCTGTTCCGGTAATGGAAGAATCCTGCTACACGAACACAGTTTCCTTGCCGTTTGATAACCAGCTGCAAAATTTTACAAATTTTTGGAATAATAGCTGCATATTGATGTGGCAATAAGTTTTGTGTGGCAACTAATCAAAAACTGAACAACACTAAAAAAGCATGAAACCGACTTCACTTCCATCAACGGTTATGTAGTCTGGGAAAAAACCGCGCACGAAACGACAAATGATATCATCTTGTGCTATCTGAAATATCTTCAGTTTTGAATTTTGGAACGACTAATTTCAAATCGGTTACGGTAACCACTATTTGCCGTGTTCTTTTGACTATGTTTCTGGTATAAATCAAATTCTCGCATCTACAGAAAGGTATCAGTAGTCCGACAGATCTCTCATCTTTAAAACATAACATACCACGACAGGTTGACGCTGTCGAAACGTTTCCAGATTTTGCGAATGCCATGTTAACCATGATTTTTTAACTCCAATATGATGAGGTCGGTGAGCCATTTCGTATGTAAGCATCTGCTTTCGTCCACTTGTCGTCTGAAACAGAGTCATCTAAATCATTCGACATACTCACTGACGCAATATAACCATTTGTGAGGGCTTTCTGAACAGCAATGAGTGATTGCTTTTTAATAGAAGCGATAATGTCCAGTAAAAGATCTAGATAACCTAGCAAGTTTCTGATCTTTCGAATCATTTGCTTATTTAACAAAATAACAAAGATACCCTATACTTCCCAGCGGTGTTCTTTTGAAGTGAACATGATGCCGATATGAACCTTTCAAGCTTAATGGTGCTCTCAATATTTCGAAGTGGAGTCCTTGTCATGCTGATTAAGACCATATTGTTTGAACGTTAGTCCACAATCTTCGAACCAATCCAATTCTCTGCGCCAGACTAAGCAACCGACAAACAAGCGATAATGCCGGACCTCATTTCAGGAGCACTCACACAGTATCTGAACATGATACCTTTACCAACTACTCCTCTACCTGTTCTGGTATCGGTTGGTAGTGTTGATTCTCTCACTGCTTGGTGATTGGTGCTTTATTGATAAACGGAGTGTGGGGTTGAGGGATCAATGGTGAAGTGTAGCCCAGGATGAATATGGAGGAGGGAGATGAGTTCATTCGATTGAAACATAGTGCTTCGAAACTTCTTCAACAAGCTCATGACCAAGCCCATGCTCATCAACACCGGTATGTCTAGCTGATTTGGGCTTCTGTTTGTTGAAGATGCGGTATGCTTACTGATAGATGGTGATATGAGATCATCAGCTAATGGCAATATATGTTTTTACGAAGCAGTAAATGTAAGAACAAGAAAAAAAATAGTTCTTTTACCACAGCAAAGGTGTTCATGAGATTATTTTGGAGCCTTTTGTTTTTTCAGACTATCTACGAATGGAAGATGTCGGTCAGCATGCGATCAGCTGGATGCGCGTATCAAGAAGCGATTAAACTCCTTCACCGTATGTTAACTGATCAGTTTTACTTAAAAGGACATGAACTCTGACTAGAATTGTTTGTAAGTTACTTTGGAGTGGACATCAGTAACCCTGATGGAGTAATTCAGGGCGAAACTTTGTCTTGCTTGTAACATAAATTTCTTTCATGGATATATTATGCTATGTGACGCAAGTCATTACAGAAGACATGTAACAATCCCGTTTCATGGCGTGCTTAATTTATATGCTATTATTAGCCATATTTTCAGCCAGTGAAATGGGCTGGGAAACCAAACAAATTGTCACCTCTAATGTTCGCATCACACGGGTGGGTTTGTGTATCCTCAGATATGGTGCATTGTGAGGCCTGTGGTCAATATATGAGTATTTTGATACCCTCACTGGTGCATGCTAATGTTTGTGCTTACCAGAAATCAGTCAGGTACTTCTTTATATAAGCAAATTTTCCTTGTACTCTCGTTTTATGTCTCTATGATTTTGCTTATTCGCCATTTGACAAAATTTGTCTTTTTGATCTTGAGTGTATTCTTATATATCTTTATTCTTTCTTCGAACAAACGTTGCTTTGTTTTTATCGATGATGATTGAAACTCGTTGAGTTCAGTCATTATAAAATGGAATATCATATTGTTTCAGAATGCTTGTTTCCATGATCACCATGAAACATTATGTTACATGTCCGTATAGGTATACTTCTTCTAGTACGGATGATGCCATACTATTGAACGCTCTCTCCAAAGACGTTGTTAATCACAAGTAATTATATTTTGTTGAAGAATTCAAGTAACTGCAATAAGTAAAATTTCGCAATTAGCATTAAGTCTAAATTTCTCTTGTTACCTCATTATGGTACTGCGATCAAAATTATTTTAACTACGAATGCAGTTGAGTTTGCGCCGTTAATTTTAACTAGGGAGGGCTTAATTGATGGTATGTGAATGAATTCGTTTGTGTACGATATTTTATCGGCAAAATGCAGAAAACGGGTACCAACGATAGTCGAGCTAACAAGTAGCATTTAGTAACAAAGCAGGATAATAAGATTCATAAGTGACTCAAAAATTTACACTGAAGTTCTGCGACGAAACTCTGCACTCATCTTTATATCCATCTGCACGATCATTACAAATTTTATCTGGAAACTAGAACATGTGGAATGCAACCGGCGAGAATCCGACCCTTTCCTTTATCACGCGATTTTGCGGTCTACAACATATCGGAGTCAAAGCTTGTTTCTGGCAGACAAGTGAAGGACTCAACATGAAGAAAAGAACAATGAAATCAATGATCTTGAGCGCATCACTTCGTAGCCTCGTTCATTTCAGGTATGAAATCATGAAGGGGCTTGATTTCGAGCAAATTAAAGTGGATGTTCCTGAAGTCTATGGTTCTTCAACTATGGTTCTTGAAACGATTGAACAGAAGTGCAAAGCACTCATTTGTTTTGGCTGGCAAAAAAGGTTCATTTTCCACTTTATTATTAATAGTGCAGTAATTGGGATCACTGCGGGCAGTCGTTTGCTGGTGATGCAAGTCCATAGGACACTGCTACATCCCATTTTTCAATCCCAAAAGAGATTTGTAGTGTTAGCCTTAATCCGTCTCATACAAGCCACTCGCTGTTTTTGATAGATCAATCATCCGGTCGTACTGGATAGACACCATGACACTATCTCTCTGGTTTGCTTGAAGTTTTTAAAACATAGCTTACCGTATTTAAACACTACTTAAGCTTTGCCATTCCGCAGTTGCGGAAGTTTCACTCTAATTACGATATTGTAGGACTCTAAATTGCTTTTGAAGTGTTTCGAATTTCATGAAACTACTACATTTCGTCGCTCCATTACAGCAAATATTTGGATGATGCTGTAGTCTGCGTACATTGCAATAGGATAGTGGGGTTATGGCTTCTAAGAGGACATTTTTTTGATGTTGAGAAGCAGCATCATAATTGGTGTACTTTTGCATCAGATACAAGTCGACACACAGATGGATGGCAGTGCCGTCACTTTGTACTACAATGCATTAACAGCTCAAAGGTGAATCAACTGTTAAATTTCTATCATATGTCAGAGACCTAAAAATGTTTTCTGAATGCCATTTGGAAATCTCTACTATAAAGAAAATTTTTAGGACCTCCCTGCCACGAACTGGGCCGCCAAAGCAGAAGTTTGGAAATCAGCTATAATGCCGAAAAATATAAAATCTCTTATCAGAGAATAAAAAATGTATCCCTTTACGCGAAGCTCAATAACTTCATGAAAAAATTTCTTTTTTCCAATTTGCTTAAATTAACTCCTAAAGATTGTTACTTCTATACTTTTGTACGTTAATCGAAATCACCTTTTGTTCATCAATAATTGGTTAACACTGTTACATGTACAAGTAAAAACATAAACCACAGGTAATTTGGTGAGCTGCCTAATTAACCGACCCTGTAGAGTCGTTTAGTTATAATGCACATGGAATTATTTACAAATAGATTCTGGTTCTGAAAACAAAAACTGAAGGCTTAAGCATACGATGGGTTCAAAAATGTCCTATTCTGATTGAGAATATATACCCCCTAAAGGATAGTACGCCGGGACTACACTTCCAATACATCTAAAAAGATGTTAGAACTTATTTTTAAAAAAGTTTATGGCCCTATTTTTCGAACAGCTACGAGAATGTATGCTTTGCCTCCAGTAAACAAATGCGTTTTAACTTTCTGCAGAAAGTTTCTATAGCTTATTCTTTACGTGCCGTTCCTGTCATTGCGTGTGGATACACCGAGAGCTTTGAAAATTGTACTACGTCTGGCAGTGACAGCAGATTTCGATGGAACAGGTTTACGTGCCTGTGATCCAGTGATGACCCCATTTTTGCCATTCCGTGGCAAGGAAGCGCTTCGCTTACCTGAAATGCAGCTTTCACGAGCCGTGTGCGCGACCAACTTTCCCTTGGAAGTGAGATTCTTGATATCAATGAAACTCAAATTCATTTACAGTGCTGAATAAAGAGTGCCATTTTATTTGATTTCTAATAGAGGCTGGACTTACGCACCTGTGTTCATCGATTCAATCACTGCACCCAAATGCTCAATTTCAGGTTCAGCTGAGTATGTATTTTTTATTTTTTCAGACGAATCTGATGAGTTCTCACGATCACGCGATGACGAATGATTATTACTACCGCGCATTGTTGACAGTGTTACCGGCCGTGCAGTTGTTGCAGGATGTTGTCCTTTCCTTAAAAACGAATATTGAATATTAATTTTGAAGATTCCGGAAGGAAGTTCAAGCTGTTCGACAAGAATTAAAATTAAAATTTGGAGCTAAAAATGAGTTCTCTAATTGAGTTTATGAATATGAAATAACTAAATGATGATTTAAGACGGTTGTTTGAAAGAGCTAACTTTGAGGGAGGAAGTGGAGCAATTGATGAGACTAATTGAGAAGATGGTGCTGGAAGAGGAACACGACTATGAGGAAACCGATTACTGGCTGGGAAGGTTGAGGAAGTCGTAAGTCGGGATCGTACTGGATGCCTCAAATCGCTGACTGCTGGCGATAAGCCTGGTGTTAGATTCTTGGACGGTGATAAAGCGTTTGAAACACCTTTGTTTGCTACAACCACGGAGCCATCGTCAGAAAATCGCAACTAAAGGAAGAATAAGTTAGCAAACCTGTGTAACGAGAATTTTCCTAGCACTTGTCAAAGAATGTATTAGGGGAGCTAAGGCACATTTCAAAATTCACATTTCAAATTGCTACCATGTAGACCTCGGGATAATGAAAATTTTCTCTTATCTAGATAAGATGTTCAATATAGGCTCTAATCATAAAAGTGAGAGCTCTATTGGTTGTCATATTTCAAAATTAACGATTGTAGAGTAATCATTGCCAATTTATTCGTCATTTCACAAGATGATAACCACTAAAACTCAAAATCCGAAAAAATGCGACTTGCAGCTGAAGCCCAGTACGAAATTGCCATGAATTCATAGCTTTGTCACTATCTAATAAATGCTCACATTATTTGCGTAACTTCGCGTGTTAGCAAGTATATTGGTACGCATCAAGGATAAATCTTCCTCTTGGTTTCTTGCAATCTGAAACGCAGTAAATGTGAACCTTCAATGAGACAGAAAACTTTTGATTATTACTTAAAAAGTGTAAGATGACCTCTTTGAGGGCTTGCACTTCGGAAAGAGCTGCATCCAAAGCCGTACGCAGTTGGTCCCTTTCCGAGCGTAGGGCAGTTACTTCTTTTCGCATCTCTGCAAGCAATGCTGTCTCTTGGGCGTATGAAGAACCTGTAAACATATTCGATATTTATGCATAGAAATGAAATCTCTGCAAATACAATAAATTTTACAATTTTGCGAATTTATATCATTAAGAAACCAATTACCACGACCATTTTGAACTTTCAATTCATGTACTTCAAACAACATTTGCTTCCGTTCATTTACCAAGAACAACACCATCGACTTATGATGTTCTTGTTCATCCCTCAATTTTTTTTCCAGTTTTTCGACTTCCTTATGAGCTTTTTCACCTTCTCTTTGCTCATATTCCAGCTTAAAAGAATTGTGATACTTAATAAACACGAACCAATTAATTTTATAAGCATGTTCCGCTTGGCAGAATCTAAACACGATTCAGCTTATGTTCTGCCAAACGAAAAACACTTAAAAAATAAGGAAATGCCTTATCTACTCAGTTAGTGTAATACAGAAAAGAAGAATACATAAGGTATTTGAAATTGTTCAATGTACAGTTTAGACTTGTAATCACTGATATGTGACAATAGGTATTTGGAGTCTTATCGAATCCACATATTGGATAATCCCATCTCCTAACTTTCCTGATTTAGTGAAAAAGAAAAAAAACACAGGAAATAATAAGAAAATCTGACAAAAAGAAAACGTTCTCATTCGAGTGAAAAGTAGAGAACACTTCTGGAATTATAAACGCACTTGCTGACGAAGACGAGTTCGTTCATTTTCAAGTAGAACACAAAGATCATCACCCTGTGCAGCATCAGCTGCAGAACGCTGTTTTTCTTCATCTAACTCTCGCAAAATGCGTGCATGCCGCTTCTCTGTAGCTGCTAAGATCTAAAACAACACTAATTTAAATGAATGAATGCAAAACCCTTTATGCTTCGAAGAATAAGGGGAGAAAAAATTTTGTTAACAGACAACAAAAAACAGGAAATATGAAGTTACATCGATATTATCATCATTCGTGGTTTATTGATCTTTCTGTATGAACTTTTTCTCTATGCTTTTGATTAGATTTGGTTCCATAATTAAACCCTTTCAAGTTTGACAGGAATTCGATGAGTTTTTGGTAAATTAATTAGGGTTTTGTTTGAATTTACTTTTCTTGCGATTTGCACTATCATTTTCACGAAGAGTAATCACACTCCTACCACCGCTGCCAGAAAACTTATGCTAATGAAAAACATAATTTGCTTTCAAATTTTTGTTTTGCTCTAAAATTTTTTGTTGTGCTTCAGCGGGTAGAGAGTGTATGACTAAAAAATGGGTTTAATAGTAAAAAAAAAGACTATATTAAATAAACATATGCATATCAGTGTATTTATTAAACGGTATTGTCTTTTAATTCAAAAGTGGCCTGTTTAGATCGATTGTGGCAGCGCCGTTGCACACTAATTAAGCGTTCCAGTTGCATCAGCTGCGTTTCGTACATGTGTCCAATTGCAGATTCATCAACTTCATTTCCTTCATCCACAAAACTGGAGTCACGTTGTAAAGCTCTGACTGGATCACTCCCGGCAAGTTGTCCATATTTGGCTTCATGTAACAGCTGCTTCGCCTTTTCTGACTGAAGTTTTTAAAATTAATATTTTAATTTAGCAGAAAAATCTATCCAACAGGAAGGCAATTTGTATTCCATAGATATTTAAGAAACATCAGTAATTATGGAAACTAAAGAAATAAAGAAGTTTCACCTTTAATGCAGCTATTACGATATCACGGGCCTGAATTTCGCCTTCGAAATAGGACAAAAGTCTCAAAAGCTCTTCAGTCGAAAAGTTCTTTCGAGCAGATTGTACAGTTAACTCGTCATCCATGAATTCAGTTCATCAAAAATCATCAGTCATTCTTAGATGAAGAGAGAAAATCTTATAATCTGTGACAAGCATAAAAACTTTTTGTAGAATTACACTATCACTAAGAATGCGTTGAAACATTATTAGGTAAATCGCATAAATGGTCTTACGATGCTGAACCTTATCAGTTTAGCTGAATTTGAAAAAAATCCATTCAATGAATCCATTAGCTACCTGTTACTGAAAAGTACGCTTTCATGACATGAAATTTATAAAGTATGAATAAGTTAAAGAAAAAAAAACATTGCACAAAACTGTACAAAGATCTCAAAGAGCAAAAACCTGAAAAAATCAACATATATATAAAGAGAGAGAGAGAATTGAGTAAGAATGAAGTACAGAATGAAGAAATGGAAAAAATCAACATACAAGCAACTTACGACCAGGTGAATTAACAAATCGATAGTGTTATAGGAGCTTCAGAAATAAGGTTAAGAAAATTCCAACTCCAAAAAATGACTCTTTTTAATAGTGTAAAGTGGATAAAGGCAAGTAAAAAGTAAGCAGAACCAAAATTATAAACAAAGAGGTTGTAGAAAATTTAGTCTCTATCTGACGCCCAGAAGTAGTCAATCTTATTTTTCCTTATTTGTCCCATCGCCCTGTTCTGCCGACCGCAGAGGATGGTTTCGTGGTTCTAGAACTGGACCTGGAGATTATTGGAATAGTGGTAAAATAAGGTTACCTGTTATATGAAAGCTATTTACCTATGGGAAAACAAAAATAAAGTTTTACATATTCAAAGCTAAAACTGTTGCTTGACTCTGGCAAATAATCATTTACCACAAATGAAAAGCCAGTATACACTGGCTTGAATACCTGATATGCAAACCAAAGACATACATTTCTTACATTTCAAAACATGGAGCCACCTTAATTAAAAAAAATAAAAGATCATGAAACAACTTTTAAACAAACAAAATGATGTGAAGTATGAAATGGAATGTCAGATTTGAGATTCATTGACAATACTACCATGTCAAATAAGAATAACCAATACAGGACTGGATCATTAAATTTCCCTTCAACACATTTCCCACAATGATTAAGTAGCATTACAATGCAGAATTCCCTACATAATAAACGTAGCCTTTTATATTTTACATTGCCTCAATGATATTCCTTACACCAGAGAAAAAGTGCTGGTGTTTATAGAAATTATGTTCCAGCTTGCTGGTATCTTTCTATTCTTTTTCACCAACGGTTCTTTAAATTACAGCTGAGTTTATCTCCTTTGAAGCATATTCTACGTCGCCAATATGTACAACAGAACGAACTACGTTTCACTAACTGTGATAAAATATTGTTGAAAATGATATTTGAGAATGCTGTGATAAGATTACAGTTACCATGCATCCAGAGAGCTACTGGACTTCATATTTAACTGACCATAGCAAACACTGTTTATTCACTTCCTTTATCTGTGCCCATTTTAACATCTATTTCCTCAACCACTACCTCACAGTTTCCGAATATTTTCATTATCAATCCGAAACCGATCTATCATCATAACTGCACTAACAGATGTCTTCTAGATTTACATCTTACAAATTTTCAGCTCCATAAACTTAACAAAGGTAATCCCAGAGAAAAGACATAGAAATAAATAAAAATATTGCGGGAGTAAAAATATCATAATAACGGAGAATGCGCAATCCAGAAAATTCAGAAACGAGAGAAGGAAAAAGAGACAAGTGAATCTACAAGCGCTCATACTGTGTTAACAATAACGAATCAAACTTGAGTCTAAATAACTAATCCGAACAGTAAAGTAATGAAGATTAACCTCGGTGACTGAAAGTTGATACCCACCAAATTCCACTGGACAACCGTGCAAAAGCGCTACTACTAAAACATATACCACTTAAAAAATTCCATCCTTCCTTATTTATTTGCTATCAGTAATTTTTCATATCAAATTTATGCAAATATACAATAACCTTATACCACTTTCTGAGAATTTAACAATTGATCCATCGAAAACCGTCAACTATTCGTCGTGATATGTGAGAGTATCTCACGAGTTGTTAGTCTTATCTTGTAAGAAAATACATCATCTACGTACCAAACGCGCTTCACCATAGCTATCCAATTATACTCATCACACCAGTAAGAGATATTCTACGCACCTTACTTCCGAAAGAGTCACCTCGCAAACCAACTTCACCGACTTGGGTCTTCGAGGTTTAGCGTGAAACTGATCTGTCTGATGAGGTGTAATTGGAATTAGGGTGGAAGCTTTAACCATGGATAGTGTTCTTCTGGGGACAACATACTTCATCTCCTCCCACTTTTTCTGCATGTGCCATTAAACTCTGAATTGAACTGTTGGAATAACCACCACCGTTACATCTGTTTAATTGAAGTTAAAAATGGGGATTGTCCAACACTTCTTCCCTTTACTTCTTGAGAGTTTGAGATACCAGCATGACACTAGAGATTCAGTCTTGCAGAATGAAATGTATCTACGATGGTAAAGAAAGGCCTAACAAAGTTCAAAGTGTATACAATGCTGATAGGTAGATTTTTAAGAACCCCATTACTGCAGGGAAATCCTGATGTGCTGACAAAAAAAGAAAGGAATTTTATGTAAATACTTGTAGCAAAAAATAACTGTACTAATGCTTGTGAGTAGAGTAAAGATAGGAACAATACACGAGTTACATCACTGAGCAAGCAGTCGTATTACGAGATTGATCAGCTCGCAGTTGTCGCTGAGATGCTTTTGATTCTGCTTCCGTTGGTGTTGTAACGGAAGCTTTCACAACAATGATATCCCCTTCTGTATCGCTTTGTTCCAACGGGATTCCAAGGATTTCAGCAGCTGTCTTTCTATAAATTTACAGTTTTAAAGAAAAGAAAGAATTGAACCATTACGTGGATTTCTTTTTCTTGTTTATAGAAATAGAAACACACATATGGAATGCTTTACAAGGATTTTTCATGTCTTAAATGATCTGGTACGCATATGTAATAAAAAGAACAACAAAGAGCCGTACATCGGGTAACCAGCGTTCGCTTTTCGTTGTTTTTGTAAGTTGCAGAATCTATTTGTTGGATGGATTATCGTAAATCAAAGTCATTCTTTTACTCAGGGAAAATAAAATTTTGAAATGTACCTGAACATAAGCATGACACTGTCACCAGTTTTCGCTGATACGTAATAACTGGACATCCCATATTGCAGTGCGAATTTGGTGTGCCTTTCAATACGAACGACTCGACGATGTTCCAAATCTATTTTATTACCGACAAGCATCAGTACAACAGGCTGAAATATTCTAAAAACTTGAGCCACAAATTGTTTCTGCATGATCTATAAAAAACTGAATGTTGAAGATTTGATAAACATTTAGCGGAAAATTATACTGTTATAAAATGGAATCTGGTGACTGCCTCTACATATCTTTAAATCGTTAATCGTTTGGTAAACGGTTGCATGTAGGATTGGCTAGAATCTGTTTCATTTTATATAATTTTTGTTTTATAATCTTCGCAGGAATGATGTTACTTCAGTTTTTCAACCTCAAGCTAAAGAAGTATGAGCATCGCATCTGCTTTCAGATTCTGAAAAAAGAAAAGAAAGAAATCGACATCAAGGCATTATGTGAATTTCGAGAGGCAAACTTTTGTACTGTATAGTTACTTTTTCCTGAGCTTTGGTAACTTGCTTGATGATATTAATCCAGTCTTCCAAATTTTCGAAACTAGAGCTGTTGGTAACATCATAAACAACAACGGCGCCATGTGCGCCGTTGATGTATTTTTCAAGCATCGGACTTGCAATACTTTGTCCTCCAATATCCCAAATCTAGAAATTATTAGTTATGGTACCGCAATATCCAAATAAAAACTGAATTTTCGGAACAAAGGTTTTATATCAGATGACTTTAACACTTTGTCGACACTAAAACGGTCCAATGATAGCTTAAATTTTTTTTTTATATATTAAACAAGAGAATATGCGCAATATGATGAAATCAACTCGCCTGCAAAAGGACAGAAACATTGCCCGGTAAAGTTAACCTTTTGGTAAAAAAATCCAGGCCGACAGTCTGCAAATATTTGGTTGTCATATCACAAACAGTAACAAAAGAGCTACCCGAAATTGACGAAATAAAAACTAAACAATCCGAGAACATTCGGAGAAAAAAGATTCTGAATATTTTTTATATTGTTAAACCAATGATAATAATGATGAGGAGCATGGAAAAGTTCAAAACCTGCTGATATTGTCGCCCGAAATTATCCTGAGCAAATCGTACACAAAGTGATGTTTTGCCACTAGCACCATCTCCGCATACCACTATTTTGATAATTTTCTGAACTGGGGCTTCTTCGTTCCAATCCATCTCGTTTTATACGTTTGTTTTATCAGTAATGGGACATCTGCATATTTTATAAATGGTAACATTTTATTTAACGGAAGAGGTAAAAATAGCTGCACTCAAAATTTTCTAATGCTATTGTGCCCAAATGAAATGTTGAACGATTGATTGATAATCTATCCTTAATCATTCTTGGACAATAGCGCCAATGCAAAATAATGGGAATAGAATGAAATCGAACGATGTGTAAAACACAAAATATATGAAGGAATTTATTTATGTGATCGAAGAGTCATATTAAAATCTAAATTAAAAAATTTATAGTTGACCCTCACATACGGCGTATCCATGGTTACGAGATTCACGGTGTTATATTATCGCTTCCTTGCCAACTAGAAATTTCTTATAGCATATTATTTTAGAAAATTTTTCAGCAACTGTGAAATTTCTCCGCATTTCTCCATTTTTATAATATCATGTTGCACACAGTGCGGTAATGATTAGCTTTGTAGCATGAAGAAATCCCCCAATTTCCAATATTTTTTCCCCCGATATCTACAAAATTTTTTAAATAGTACACACTAGACAGTGGTGATTATCCATTTTGTTTACCCATACATTGCACTTCTTCAGCCATTAAAATCATTTCTTCATTAATTTACTTAAATATAGACTACTATGCGCATAATGTGGCAGGTATCCAGAATATACAACTCAATCGAATTGTATGAAAATGAATTCATCTTATTGCCGTGTTTGTATTCCATCCTTTCATTCCTTCACTTCATTTGCAGCGGACATTTTATAAAAACACACTTTTCGTCTTATTTAAAAGTTCATGCCGCTTTTACACAGATAATAAGCCACAATTTACGATATGAATTTACTTGGAACAAAGAAGCTACGAGTTGGCATGAATCAAATCTGAAAGACTCCTAATTCCCCCCGGTAAATACTATCGCATTTTCTTTTATTTGTATTCTTCCATAATCACCCAAGAGTGTACAGACCCCAATCAAACACGCCGATTCTCAACTATATCCGAACAGACTTCTTTGCACACAGAGCTTGCATATACATAACACACTTCATACATACAATTGTTTCTTATAATTTATCGGTTTTCAGCACGATATCCGTCCATGTCGCTCATATTTATCCTTTTCTAAATTTATATTGCTTAAAAATGATCCCACTTAAAAAAGTGGCAAGAGATACAATTCTCAATTTATGTAATATTTAAGATTGTTCTTAAATGTATGGGTAAGTGACTAAAAGATCTTGCTTCCAATACTATTTTTTATAATGTATAATGGCGTGAAAATGTGCCAATTAGCAATAAGCGATATTCTTCGAGAAATGGTAAATAACGGAAACATTAATTTCAATTAACTATACAGAAAATGAAAATCAAGTTACATACAAGGAAAAATGGTGAAGATCAGAGTGCATGATCACAATAAAAAAAAGACCCGACGGTAAACTGCAGAATTCAACAGAACTCGTCTTCAGTGGTTCGTTTATATGGCATCTTCATATGTACAACGCCAACCCAGGTTTCTTCTATCACAATGAGCATCTTGTGGAAGATCTGCTTTTAACTTTTCACTTTGACTAATCCCTAAGTTTATAAGGTATGAAAAGTACAATAATAATTTCAAAACAATATACAATATCCAGATCAAAGCAAAAAATTTTGGAATCTTCCTCCTTAATAATTTAAACTATTTGTTTTCAGGAAACTCTCCCGCCCAAATTTTCAGCAGTTTTTCTCAACGCCATAGCCAACAAAAAAATGCAATTCGACCAAAGTTCATAACGACTTAAAACTCTATTTGAAAATTGCAGAATTTCTCGTGAAAGGATTTTTAGAGCAATGGTATACTCCCAGTGGCCAGCGGAAAAATTACAAATATCTCAAACACTCCAGAAATAGCTGGAGTCCAATTTCAGTTGCCTTCGCTGGACAAAATAGAATCCTGTCTATTTCATCAATTATTGACCAATTTGCAAGCGCACTGGAGAGTGGTTCCCGCATAAGAATTAGTAAAATAAAATCAACATGATAATAAAATACATTAGCTCCAAAAACTGCACAGAATTTGTTTGCTCATCAAATTCAAAATTCAAACCAGAAACTTGAGCATTAGTAATTGAAAAAATCAATAATAAACAATAGTAACTTTAAGAAATTTCACATCTATACTTTTGATAGTCATTTCTTATTTGCCAGAAAGGAAAAAAACCTGCACCACATTGGAAAAGCGGATATGAAAAATTTTTGTGATAAGATATCAGCAGACGAATTCATGATTCAAAAAAATGATGGGAAAATACAGAAATAAAAATACTGGTGTGAAAAAGAAGTATCATTCAATGTCATATTCAAAATTAATTAAGAAGTCGAATAAAAAAAATGAAACAAGCAGGCGGAAAAAATGAGGTAGGATATAAAATAAATCGAATCAAATTTCTACTAAATAAAAAGCTGCATAAAAATATTTCAAAAAAAGTACATCTCGCTCCTTTTATGCTGAAACCGTAAGTATGACCAGATTTCTATTGAAATTATTACCATTAAATGTGAAAAATATAACATGAGAAAGGTACAGTGAGAAACTATTCATAAAATTTGTATAATTTAAACTTGAATTTCTAGAAGACGCATTTCTGGATACCACACTATGATTCCTCGCTGACATCAAGTTTCGGGCTGGATTTTTCTTCCTTAATGAACATCTGCAACGAGCTGGGAGTAACATTCTCGGCAGCTAAAACTTCTTGCTTGATATCACAAAGCAGCACCGCTTCTGGATGCTCGCTGGCTGCAATCATCATACTAGCCGCGGATGCTGCAGCTGCTGTGGAAAGTAAACTTAATGGATTATCAGGTTTCGGTGTTGACGGCGTACTTCGTGACGTATGTGCACGTTGAGGCCGCCGTCGGTAGAATTCCGAATCATCCACTGTCCATACAGCACCTTTCACATTCTGCTCAACCCGTGCAAAACATTTATGTAATGACAAGTTGTGCCTCACTGCATTCTGAAAAATTTAAATTAAAATTTATGGAAATTTCTCGGTTCCATTGTCATTTGACAGTCCTAAAGTAAATTCCCATTTTATTTCTTATCTTTGTTTTAGAGTAAACCACAAAAACATACTTAACTATGACGATATTTTAAAACGCAAATAACGTTGTGTTTCTTTCAAAAATTTGCATGAGTCTGATACTAACAGACCACCCAAACATTGATGAATTTTTATTATTACCCAGATGTGGAGTACGTAGAGCACAATTTCTTCGGTCTCATTTAATCACATCTTATTTCACAACTACAAGATCTGAAGCTATAAATTTTTTAAATCAGAATTTCATGATATATGGTAAAAATGAACCATTACAGTATCACCTTCCAAGTTGCGGCGTTCCTGCGAAAATATGCAAACGTTTCCGTGAACCATTGATAAATTTCGTTAAGTGTTAATTGGCAATCCTTTGATTCCATGATCGCTTCGCGTATCAGAGATGCGTATGTATACGGTGGGCGTACATCATGTGTCCGATAAAATTCGCGATTCCTTGCAATATCGGTTGAAATATGTAAAACAACCTTGTCGTTGATTTTCCGCCGCGGTGTTGGAGTTGTAAGACGATGATGTTGTTGCTGTTGTTGCTGCTGCTGTTGCTGTTGCTCTTGCTGCTGCTGTTGTGAACCTTCAATGTTTGACACACTTGGTAATGACAATGCCGAGATCGTCTGCTGCTAAAGAAACAATTTTAGTTAGACTAATAAAGCAAACCTTTTACTCATGCATTTTTCCCAATATCAATAATGCTCAATTAATGCTAAATTCAATTGGAAAGAAAAAAAGGAGATACTTTCTGTCAAATCTCGACTAATTCTATTAAATAAAATCTAGACAGGTACCAAAAAGGTACAAGACTTCACTCACATATCTCAACATATATCACTTCTCAATATTCTTTCACCTAATGTTACGGAAAACCATTACATCCTGCATTTACTTATCTGTCAAACAATTTGCAAATTCTTGCTTTCCTCCTGCGGGAGTGAAACTAAAAAAGTGAGTAACAGTTCCGGCGTATTTTTTGAATTTCATGCACCTCTAAGATAAGCAAACCTTTTACCACAATCAATGTGAACTTAAAAATTGTATTTACTCAACCCAATAGCAACAGAATCCAATCATTTCAATCCCTGACTTAAAAATACCGCAAACACGTATCGAAAATATCAGCAAAATGATTCTATTCCGTATTTTTGAGAAAGTTTAGAAACAAATAAGTTCTATAAAGTTTAGAAACAAATAAGTTGATAAAAATAACTACCTGATCGGGTAGGGATTCAGTTTTTGACTCTGCAAGTGTTGGTGATGGAATGGATGCTGAATCTTGCGACTGTTGTAACGTGCCTAAGGTTGGCGTGGTAGTATCAGGTGACTGTTTCATGTGTAAATGTTGCATCATAGCTTGCAGACGAGTACGTTCCCTGTTAAGCCTATGTTCCAGGTTATCCACTATCTCGATTTGAGCTCGACACTGCTGAGCGGATCTCTCGTCGAGCGTATGCACCGTCGCCAAATGGTGCAAAAATGTGGGGAAATTTTCGCATGGCTGGTCACACTGTGGCCAAGTGCAGAGGTTATGCTGAAAAAAAGTTTAAAAGTAGAGAGAAAAAAAGTGAAATCCACAACCTTGAAAAAGAAGTGTAAAATACGATGAAAGAAAATTGTTCTAACGGCAGCCGCCATCGCACTGAACACTTTTGGCACTCGCTGACGGTCCCGTACAATTCATGATTGCTAAGTATTCCCTCCTTGTTATACCATTTTTTTTAGCATGTTTGAACAGCTTGGAAATTCATCTATCCTATTTCCACATTAGTCCCCATTATGACAAAACATTTAAGTTGGTTCCATAGTATCTTCTTTTGTATTCATTATACTAACATATAACAGACATCAAATAAACAATTATCGCGCTCACTTATTTAAGGAATAAGTTTTCACAGATGTTTTTGATAGCCTATTGTACTAATTAATAACGAAAGATCACAGTGTACTCTTCAGCCTCTGCAACATGTTCATTTAAATATCACATTCTGTGACATCGATGAAAGTTTATTCACTTGTCGATCTCCACGCGCAAATGGGTTTGAAAAGATTCGCAATGTGAATTCAGAAGTACAGGAAGAGAGTGGAATCTATAGGGGGAATTCCAGTGGATTAGTGAGTGAGAATAGACGAATATGGTAAGAGTAATGATGCAGATGCTGCATGATGGGATAATGAAATGAAATGGAACAAACATAAATGCTACAGTAAACATTAAAAAAAAACAGTTTTCCGATAGCTTTGGGAACAAACTTTATTTTGTTATAAGATAAACTCGTCGATCAATCTTCTCTTCGTCTTTTTGTGTGTCCCTTTCTTTCATTTCCCATGCTGATATTTGAACTAAATAGTAGTCTCGCAGTGAATGTAAAATGACAACAATTATGCTTTCGCAGTATCGAATTTAGAGTGTTTGTTTCTGATTTTCATCTTTCCAAATTCTCCTTCCATCTATTTCAAATGAAAAATCCGTGAAATGGCTCCAAAATTTTGAGACCTGGACAAGTACAGCATCACTTTCTGGCTTCAGAAATTTTCTCGAAAATTTGAAAGTCTGATATCTGGCTATGTATTCAATCACTTATTTGTCTCCTAATGCTTTCTTCTGAACAAAAATTGAAAAATGAAACTTTGATAAAATTATAAACACATACTATGCAAAATGATTGTTTCCCCACATTTTTTTGCCATCATTTTTTCGTTTGTAGTAACGTAATCAGTCAGGTCAGTCACTGAATGAGTCTCATAGGTCACATAGTTGGTAGAGAATCTTGCAATAACAACTGCTAAGGTATGGGAGAAGTTAAGAGACCGAATATAATGTTTATAAAATTGTTTTTTTTTTTTACGTATTATTACGTTAGTAGCAAAGCAAATAAACTGTTGCTTCCTATTTCTCTTACCTTATATTTTGGTCAACAAAAGCCATCAAAAACTGCGTTAACAGACAGCAGTTAGATAACTTGGGAAGAGAAATGATTATGAGAAGTGGGGTTGACATATCGAAGTACGGAAGGATAACAATTTTAAAACCATGTTGAGATCGCGCAATGATATGAAAATAAACTGTGATGCCTTCCGCAATAGTGATAATTCAGGATGCTGATGGAAAAGCGACCCTCTCATACTATTTGTCATTCATTGCTTTTAGATTTCTGCACTTCTTTATGTCCAACGGTTATTGACATAAACGACAATTTCAACTGTTGCAAGATTAATTCAAAAATTTTTTGTAAATCCCAAAATCACAATATAGAATATCGAATAACTTAGAAATAATAGTTCGAATCGTAATATTCAGTCACCTTTCAGACTTCTCAACAATAAATCTAAAAATCCATCAAATCAAATGAAGACAAAGATGACTGAATGTTATAAAGCAATGAATAACGATAAACTCAGTAGAAAATTTAATTGCTGCGCAATCAATTGCATCGACATCGAAGAACTATTCAGAGGCTGAAGAAAACTCTAATGATGTGGCTAATTTTAACAAATTACTGCTAAGTGAAACAAAAAAAAAAAGAAATACAGGAATTTGTGGAGAGGAATTAACGCAGAATTAAAGATTCCTGAGTTATTAAGTTTAGTATAAATAATTAATTCCATGTTCATACTATGAATCAGTTTATTCTTTCAACTTCGTTCTGACTCTCACAGTTATGATTCTTACTTAACGATTCTCCTTTGTGATGTTTACTTATGTCACTCTGAAAACGACTTGCGCAAACGGACGCGGCTTTGATTTGAGCGCGCGATACCGATGAAAATGAATTTCTTTTCCCCCGACAACGGCAGCGGTCACTAAAGAAGCAGCGCGACAATTAACATATTTACGTACTAATCGGATAAAAACATTCCCCGTATCGTCGGTCTTATACATTAGTGTGATAGCATCCAATTACTGATTGCACGCCGCATATTTAAACTACACTTCAAATAAGCAATATGTAAGTGTTAAAAGAAATTACGTTATTCCATTTTTTTTATTAATGTTATAAAAAGAAAGAAAAAGTAAGACAAAACAAGAAAATGAATTTTTTTTACTGAAGATCATATAGCGTAAAATTCATAGTACACTCTTCACTTTTTTCATTCTCTAACACAGTAATTCATTTCAGTAATCATTATAGCTACACACCCTCCCACTGAACGGGTTATAATGCAGTACCCTTTTAAACATCTGTTTGTTTTTCTAAAAGTAAACGCTTTCTGTTTTGCAGCTTTCTTGTCCTCTTCTAATAAAACAAATAATATGCGCACAACAGCTTGCTTCTTTTCACAATTTCCTGAACACTTTCATCATCACAATTATTGCTAATATCATCATATGATCACTAATTATTGTTATAACGTGCTTATTCTCATCATTTCTATTATTTAATATCATCACCATTCATATCAACATTTCCACCACATCATTACTTCCTCTTATACCCATCGTATTATTATTCTGTTATCGTTAATAAAAGTTGCCATTGTTACTGGTAAAAAAACTATCATCAACATAAAAATGCCATAACTCTAAAGTTATCAGAGAAGGATGCAATAAGAAGTTATCGTAGTAGCTCCCATTAACGGAAAAAAGGATTCATAACCAAGTTTGTGTTTCAATTCGTCAACACATCTGAAAAAAAATTTAGTCTAGAAGATAAATTTCAATGGAGTGAGGAACAAATGTTTCAGAATGAACGAGGATGACGGATAGAGGTGCGGGAGAAAGCAGAAAGGAAGGAGGCGCATTATAGAAAGAGGAAAGGGTTAATCTCTTCTGTGTGTAAAATATGTACATATACTTGACAATCGAATGCGCTTGTTTACTTGATTTATACCACTTCTCCTCTTCATGTGTTTCTGTTTACTAATCAAGTGAAGATAATTCCAGTGCGCTCATATGATAAACAACAACCGTTCGACCCTTTATCTATCGTCATAACCTTTTCCTCTTATCCTTAAATATGCGGGAATGGTTACGCTATTTGTCCCAGCAATATGTTGATATGTTAAATTATGCCACCATAATACTTCATCCCTACATTTTCGTTTCATTGCTCCCATGCAGTCGAATCTGACGACATCAATGTCATTTCTACTGATGACATAAAATTTCATATCTAATTACTGAGAGTACAAACAGATTGTACAAATTTACGGAGTCTGACAGTTTTTTTTGATGATAAAAAGTAAATCGTTATGGTATAACTTCTTTTTTCCTCTTCTTAATGAAAACATATTGCAGCATACAGAATATTTCATGGATCACGTGTGATATACTCATTGATTCACTCGCATTGTAAAAGTATACATGAATAAATAAAGTTGCATTCATTTCGAATTCAAGCAAACACCATTTAAAGGAAGTTATGAAACTGCTTACCTGGTGATATTACAATTTAGCTTTAAGAGATGCTTAAACAAAAAAATGTGTCTAATGCATTTTGAGGAGAAGGAAATGTAATATCTAAATGTTACAGATAATAATTTCCAGTTATTTAGCTGCTGATTTGAGACAACTTTAGACTCTCTTACTCATACCGGTAAATTGCGAGTCTGCAAAACAGCATAAATATATACACAACGAATTCTAAATAAAATTCTCATTGCGCTTCATGTTCTAAACCATTTTTATGGCAAAAAATATTGAAACTAAATATATGTACGTAACGAAATTTTTCTTAATTTAAATTTCAATTTAAGTTTCTCAATACTATGCTGTTCAACATACATCAATACACATCCATCAAATCTGATGATTGCAATACGACAGTTAAATTAACAGATATGATAAGGCTAATATCAGCACTTTAATCATCCCTTTCGACAGGAGGGAGAAACTTAAAACGTTCCTACAAATAGATGCAAGTGCTACGTAGAATTTCCGCCTCACACAGATATAATGAACAAAAGTTAGAGGTCAACGACAAATTTCGATGTATTTGTTTACTTGTTGTACACGCTCGCTTGTTATGACCATGTAACGGAGAGGGAGAGGAAGAAAGAGAGGGGAAGAAACAGAGAACGAGGAATTGAGCACAGGAAATGTTTGGGACTATATCGTTCATGATATTGTCTGTAAGGTAAATGGGAGTAAGAATATTTGCTGTTACTGCTTGAAGGGATTCTTGAGACTTGAAAATTTTTCAAAAACTAAAATACCAACTAACCTGGTAGAGTGGATGCATTAAGGCTTGGCTGGTACCCGGTAAAGCTGTTAAGTCCAGTGGTGGTAATAAAGCTGGCAGGCCAAGCATCATATTTTGCCAAATCCGCTGAAGTTCCGTCTGAGGTCGCAGCTGCTGAGCCAAGCGTTCGTGTAATGCCAACAAAAACATTTGCTCAGCCTTAGTAAGAAAAAAACCATACTTATGGAGAAACACTACCCATTTTCTTCCTATTTCACAGTTCCATTCAAAATTTTCAACTTACAACACAGTCCATATATTATTTTAACTCGGAAAATCTTCGCATTTCGGAAAAGTGCACAAAAGAAAAAATGAGTTGTCACACGCAATCACATTTGGCGGTAAAATCCAAATTTTGAAAACGCGACAATCCAAGACACTCAGGAAAATGGAAAGAAATAGCAGTGTGTATTAGGAGTGAAATACATAAAATGCCTGCCAACCTGTGCTTGTTCATTGCGTTGCATCGCGCTTAACTCGTGAGCTAGGACGTCTTGATCTGAATTAGTGTTGGTTGAAATGTTTGGTGACCCCTGGAAAAAAGAGTTATTTAGTTATTTGGATCAAGATGAGTTGTTATTGATTCGTCATGAAAAATATCACATATCACATACAGATCTGTCCACTCTGGTCTTTAAGAGGGGATACTCTTCCTCCATCCTCCCTTCCCCTCTCCCTTGCCCTAGAAAAGAAGTCTTTTCTCGACCAGATTTATCAAAGCACTTTTACTAATATGCTCTTTTAAAAGATATCGTGAAACTAGCAACATCTCTAATATTTTTTCTGAAATTCAACAATTTAAAATTTCAAAAATTAAACCCTACATCAATTTCCAGCAGCTTGTCTCGTCCCAGCACACATTCCAATAGCTATAATAATGACTTAATTCTAGAATCCGATAACGATATCACAAATTAATCCCTATAAAGAAAAAAGTGATGCGTTTTTGCTGTCAGTATAAAATAATGCGATGCTTATATGAGAACTCGTCAAAAACTACCAATAGCTTTCATTTGGGAAAGAGGTCTGGTCTGGGGGGCCGCCTTTTCGTTTCTTTTATTGCTAAGTAAAAAACGAACCGATTGTTCCATGGAGAGCGGGCGGGCAGAGACACGGGGATCGGGGGGGAGGGAGGGCAGCTGCGCTTTGCACAAACTCAGTTGACGAATGCAGCAGCAGCAACAGCAGCACAAGCAGCAGTGCAATAGGCTCACAGGCCTTGTTTACTCCCCTGTTTACCCCTCAACCTCCTCTTCTTCCCCCGCCGTCTAAATGTAAACAGATGAGTGTTCATGCTACATTGCCATACATCAGACAATCCTCCGTGGTGGGTTGAAGAGGGGAAAGGGATGCAATTCCCTGCTCCATGTTCATTTCCCCCTTAACTCTCCCAGCTCCACCAGTAAAGTAAGCAGTAAGGAGCACCATCATAAGTAATATCTCATTCTGTGTGCATATGTACATGCATGTGCAAGTATGTGCATATATATATATATATGTGTGTGTGTGTGTGTGTGTGTGTGTGTGTGTGTGTGTGTGTGTGTGTGTGTGCGTGTGTCTGTCTGTCTGTCTGTCTGTTCATCTATCTACGTTTTATCCTTTGCCCATTAATGCGCTACAAACAAACGTGGCATGCGTGTTTCTTACGTGTATTTTTTTGTAAATACATGCATTTACCAGTTTCGATTTTGCCGCCTCGCCATAACCTCCTACTCTAACCCTCTAACGCCAGCTTGTCAACAACCCGTTCATCAGCCGCCCACACACACGCATACACATCAAATACGTGTGTGTACACAGGTCTGTTCATCTCTGTGTGTATCGTTGTCGATGAATCCTTCGTAAACATCCCCGAACAAATAACATAATTACTCCTTACCTTTCTCTTTTTTTTGTTAGAATAAAAATTGTCCTTTGCAAAAAAAAAAGGAAAATGAACCGTTCGGACGACGATAAGGGATGAATCACTAAGTTTAGGCAAACGTTGCTGTTATGATTGATGCTAGAACAATAGTGATGATAGATGTTACAAAATTCCGGAAGAAGTCGAGTAAATGATTAGATTCGGATCCAAATGGATGTTGGTTCCTGAAGCGTTTAAGTTAGATGATGATGGCAAGCAGTGAGGACTGAAAATATAAACAAAGGGCTACGATAAAAAAAGTAGGAAAGCCCGGATCAGTATTTCAGACATAAAGTCCAATAGTTTAGGAAGAGGGAGATGGTAGTTAACTTCACTGATGCTACTGGATGTACTTGAAGAATAGTACTGGAAAAACTGGAAAAATTAGAAAGATATATATAAATATAAAAAGCAATAACGGAGCAATTATATGGGATAACTTTATTACGTATTGAAAATATGCTGAAAATACACTTTGCAACTTTTAGACCATTAGTATTTCCTCCCAAAATAAAAGAACGTAGAGATACCAAATCCCATGCATAAAACTTAAAAAGTTGTGTTAGTGGTACATTTGCAATGATAACAGTGTGTTTAAAGATCATGAAGTTTGTTGGGATATCAGAAGCAGACAAGTTGAGTGATCGTTAGTTGTGTGATAATATAATAGTTATTTGCTGTTGTGATGTTGTTGTTGTTGTCGTTGTTGCCTCCTTTTCACTCAATAACTGTTACTTGTTACCCACTTTGTTTACTCCCCTCTTTTTCTGCTTCCTGTCCCTCTTATCATAATTCTATGTTATGCCTCACAACTGTCATGCGCCCACATACAAATTACACGACGACATCGCCAATAAAGAGCACAACAACAATAACAATGATAATAACAACTAATACATAACAACTCAAATACGTGCCTATAGCTCACATTTTTCTCCCTAAACGACACGTTATATCATCCACCAGGTGAGATAGGGAAGTTCACTCTTCATCCAATATATATCGGGTTCATATGATTTTTTTCCAGAAACAAAAATTGGAATTTACTATATTTCAATGACCAAAATCGGTGAGGTATAAGCATAAGAATCAAAATTTATTTATTCATTAAATTTATTTTCGTTCAGAATAAATTAAAATAAATTTCTTCATGATATTTTATTTGATCCAGGAATTGATATAAGATGAAAATCTCCCTCTGGCCTCCTCGCGATCCTGCGACGATTAAAGTATCATAGTACCATAGGTAATTTACACACTTAACCGTATTATTTTTTCATCTATTAACAGTAGTAATAAATTCACTTTGGATGAGAATGAAAAACTTGTATGATATAAGAAAAAAAATTGCCAACCTTTTAGTTAATGTCAAGAAAGGATAGGATGCTTTATTGAAAAGCTTCTGTTGTCGATTCGTTTTCGTTATATTATTTGCTCAACAAGTCAACATTTCATCCATCTACTAGTTTCCATGTTTACTCTAATGGTTGATAATAATGGATTTGATCATTTCACGCAATATGTCATGCTTACAGAAACAAAAAAATGTCAAGGAGACAAGACAATAAAAGTATAGGGATTGGGAAGAGGGAGGGGGAGGGGGGCGAATGACAATGAAGCAAACAAGCCAACCGCGTAATCAACATCAAAACAGCAACAGCAGGTGGAGTAGTATCATGTAATCATGGGTGGTCTTGTTTATTTAGTACAGCAAAATGAACACCGCCCCATTTTACCTATGTGTGTATGTTGTGCTGTGCTGTGCTATCTGCTATTTCCTGTTTGTCTCCTTTTTTTGCCTCACTTTTTTTTTCGCCGCCCCAGTAGCGTAGCTGTCACTAGCCGAGACTTCACATCAACCTGCCCGCTGTAAATAACTTGTTTGCATAACAAAAGAGTTGTGATGATAATAGTAATGATAACTTTCAATCAAAAAAAACTGCTTGTCTTGATAGAAACATGCATTTTCCTATCCCTCTTATCACCGATCTTTTTCAATGCTTACCTTTTCCAGATAATAATTTTCCAAATGATTAGAAAAAAATTGGCATTAAGATCAATAATGAACAGCATAATCAACAACTAAATAGCAAATCATGAAGAAAGGAATATGATGGTAATTATGAAAGTAATGTATCATGATAATGTTGGATATAATCATATCTATAATGACATTGATTATGATAAAACATACTATCTAAAGGTACCATTACTATCTGAAGATACCATCAGCGACGTTGGTTCTCACTGGAAGTGAATGATATAATTTGAAATGTGATAAGCTTTATTTTATATTTCAGTTTCTCCACTGTATATCCAGGGGATTAAAAAAACATTCTTTGTATCCGCAATTACTAAACATCATCGCAATGGTTATTATTACGCAAAAACTAAGTTTAAAATATGTTGCATATAAACAATGCAAGGAAATGCTTGATTTATTTGTTTATCTCATGATCAGAAGTCCTCATCATTATTCAATGAAACTGTTTGATAGCTAAATTTTCTCAATTACCAACAACTGATTATATCATTCTTTATCAAAACACCAACAATTTCTCATGTTTATTCATAAAAGTTTTTTTTTTTCTATTAAATAGTATAGACCGTCCGAATATTCGAAAAATAACAAATTTGTGTTCTACCATTTATTTTATCAGAAGTTACGATTTCTTCAGCTTTCCCTGTGTCCATGCTTGCTTGGGTCTCTCACAGCTATCCACCAGTACTTTGGTAGTTATTTGAACAAGCAAATAGAGATTTTTTTCGGCGCAAGCAAAAAAACATTGAATCTGTACCTGTTGATGATCCGGAAAATATGTATGCTATTGATCTCATTTTTACTCACAATGTCGGCTAACATGATTATAACTTCGGCTGAAAGATCAGTGATATCAAAGGAAGTAAAAAGGAAACAGACATTAAGTTTTAGGAAAGTTGGTCGATTTACCTATTTTTTTTACGACAAATATATGCGCAATTTCTTTTTTAGGAATATTTGATAGAATGCTTCACTAATGTCCAAGTAATGAACTCTGAAGTTTTGTTGCGGAGTAAGTTTGTTCCTGAAGTGTTCAAAAGATTAGTTTTTGATTTTCAAGTCTTTCAAAAAGAGATCAACAAGATTTTTTATTGTAATCGTTTTTCATTATCTGCAAAGGCCTTTACTCATCTCTGTACTTATTCAGGTAAATTGGAACTCTTTAGTTTGATATAACTGTTAGACACTCTTTAGGGATATTTTGGCTTCCTTTTTTTCTTCACTTCTCTGCTTTTTTATTTCTTATTTTCAATGATGCAACATGAGAATTAGTTGAAACGGAATAGAGCTGGGGGAAAGCAGTTACCACTCTTTACTACTTTTGCAATCCTCCAACTAAAAATGAATGCGTAGGAATTAGTTTAAAGTTGTGGACAATGATAATGTGATAACAAGAATTTTGGGTTTGTATTGCTTGCTAATATGAGTGAACGAATTCTGCTTTGGCTACTTGTGCTGTTGCTGCTCACATATCGAGTAATGAAGGCCCAAGAATGTCTTTCTGCAGTGATAGGATCAATGATAGTAGTTATAGCAACAATTATTCTCGGTTTCATTGGTATAACTGAAAAGTGAAATAAACTCATACAATAACATTTACGCAAAATCTCTACAAAGCCACTCACTTTTCTCTCCAATTTCATTTTCACCATACCGTAATCATGGCAAGAAAACTCGTCGGTCTTGATACCTCGTTATAATATTGATATGAATATGATGAGCGACGCAGAACATCTGAGCAAAAGTTAGTTAATTAAATCCTGATGTTTCGAATCAGCGATAATCATTTGATTAGTGGGCTGATTGAATTGAAACATTTAGTGGTTGTTGTCGTGAACGGTATCCCATATTTCAATACCTTCCTGTATCCGGTTTGCTGCTATCAATGTTTCTCTAATCCGGCTTTTCATGGTATTAACGGCAATATTATCATATCCTTATACATGCAAGTAAGTCTCTTACTTACCCTTCCTCTTGCATCACCAACTATGGCATTAGCAAATATTATCTGGAAAGATTATTATGGAAAGAAACTAAACCTATTCCATTACTTTAAAGTTAGTCACCTTGAGTTCCAGGATGAATGAAAACATACAAAAAGTAAAAACATTATTGTTGAACAACAAAAATGGTAGTAAGAAATTAGATGTTGAAAAAGCAAAGTTCATAATCCTCAAAAGTTCATAATCCTCAAAACTCCTCAAAAGCAAGTTCATAATGCACAACTTTCAAGATATGAGCACACACAAACAGTAATAACGAAAACATCTACCTGGAATTATTACTGTATAGGGTGGTACTATATAAGGCGTTTTTTCAGAAGGTGGAATAATCTTATCACGAATATTTCCTTCCAATTTCAATGGCCTGCAAATTCGACTGAAAAAATGAAGAATGCAAAGTAATATACATAAGAGTTTCAAATGTAATTAACTCTTAGTAGATTTCTTGGGAATGTTTTGTCATGCTGTTCTATTGGTGCTATATGTATAAGAATTAAAAAAAAAAATGCGCTTCCCAACCTGGCATAACTTGTATATGTGACCTGTCACCATTTCATCTCAAATAACAAAGCGGAAATGTTGCAAAGCTAATCAG
>CAKAEH010001354.1:0-74478 GCA_916381525.1 Cercopithifilaria johnstoni
AAGATACTATTTATTTCCCACCCACTTTCTTCACCTCCAATTTGCTTACCATCATTCTCTTTATTCCATCCACCCGTTTTTTTCCATTAATTCAGATTCATCTTTTTAAACTTTGTCCTATTTGCCCCATTACCTCCCCCGTCTAAAATCCACATTCTCCTCCCTATCCTTCTTCATTACTATCAACAAACATTTTACGATTAAAAGTAGTTGAAGGGATTGCAAGTATTGTAATATCACATACATGTGCCATTTGTGGATCCCTTATTTTCCTCCCCTTCTCCCCGTTCTTCCGTCCTCTCTACTCTCTTCTCTGACCTGATATAGCAATTGTCCCAAAATTCAATTGAAGAAATAAATTTACATGCCAATGATAAATCCATCCTTTTTCCTCCACTTTTCGTCTTTTCCTCCCTTTCTTTTCTTCATCTTCTACATCTCTTCCAATATTTGCCATACAATTTATAGAATAAATTAAAATTAATAATTTTGATCAATTATTTATTTTTGTTTTCAATCTTTTGTTTCATCTTTATTGAAAATGTCGTAATGATAATGATAGACAGAGGGCACCTCCCCACACAAATAATGAAAATGTTTATTTTAAATGGCGACAATGGATATTATAAAAGTAAATAAAACCATTTGCTGATAAAAAACTCTGAATTATCACAGTTAACATATGTATTTGAACAGAGACCAACGTTATGTTAAACTGATTTTTACTAATTACTGCATCATTTCAGCTATTTCACTTTGATTTTACCGATCATCGAAATACTTCTGGTTAAATTTACTTGGCTAATATTGAATAGAAATAATCGAAATAAACTAATTAATTTCTAAAATATATCCATTATCGATTATAAATGATATCATTGACCTCACTTCCTTCATCACCTATTCTCTTCCTTTTTCCCTTCATATTTCCCCTCTTATCTTTTCTACAACAATGCAGTAATAATTAAAACATGGAAGATAACAGATTACTAATCAAATATTTTGATTAAAAATATTTTAGTGCTTTATTATTTGTTGGAATAGACGGTATTTACATAGGCAGTCGGGAAAACGAGGGCAGGGACGGGAATAGATGGAATGATTTATGTCTGGTTTATCACTGGGAATAATCATAATGGTAGATGAGGGGAATAGTAGAGACTGTCTGCTATTAACAAATCGATGCTATTTGAAAGGTGAAATTAGAGACCGATAGTGATGGTACTAATTATTAGTGAGTTGATACCTATATCAATGGTACAATATCGTATTGAAAGTGATCGGGGAATGTTACCTATACAGATTGAAAAAATGTGGAATTTCAGTTTCATCATTAATTTTTACTATGAAAAGAAAAAATGGAAGGATATGGAATATTTTGAGAAAATTTTATCTATAGAATGAATATCAATATTTAGAACTAATAACTGTTAAACTTTAAAATTTTAATTGAACTTTCAAAATTTATGCATAGGTTTTACAAAAAAAATTTGAATAATTTTTTCATATCTTTCATGAATAATTTTCGTCTTTTCACGTTTTTCACGTTTCTTACGTGTATGATAGTTTCCTTCCTATCAGCGAAATCAATGCCTTCTCTGATCATATATGCTATGAATGGAATTTCCAAATTGTTTTGTCTGATAAGAAGGAAAAAATAAGAGAGAAAAAAAGATAAAGCTTTTCTGTTCTCTCTTTTAAATACCTTTCATTCCATTCCCATTTTAGATCACAACCATATGGATGTCGTTCGTAGTCTTTTACGAGCGATCACACCATTACCTGACGGTGATGCGATTGATCGTATTAATTATTGCTTTTCAACTACTATTTTAGTCGTTCTATCAGCATTCATTTCCGGATGGAGGTTAGACTTTTCATTACCTGATAAAAGCAACAATATTAAGTTAAATAATTTGTATTTCCGAAAGTTTCTGTAATATCAGAATCAAATTATTCATACATTTGATAGTGAACATAAATATACAAATTAGATTCGCTCTTCTTTTTCTTTTCCATCAAATAGGCTAACTAAAAACAAACTTTTGTTTGAATCCATTCAAAAATTTAAAATAAGAATTTCTGATTCTTTTTTAAATTTATTTCATCTTTTTATGACGAGAGAAAAAAAAAGAATTTAGATGAATATTTTGGATGAATTTTCATTTGTTTCCACCTTTCCATTAATTAATTTACTTATTGTCTTCCATTAGAGCCAGCCAGAATTAAATAACAAAATTAATTCAAATAGCATAAATTTTACTTATTCATTCATTTCTCAAAAAGACTAAATTTTATCGATTTCACTGCAAATCGTTCGCTTTTTCAGAAAATATGTAAATTAAGGAAGAATGAATGATTGGAAATAAAAAAGGAAGAATAATATCCATTCTTATTGGATTCATTTTAAAATAAATTTATTTAAATTCCAAAGATTTGTTGGTTGGTAGTTTATACATTATAATATTATCAATGTCATACATAAATTCTTTCACATTTCAATTTCCCTTTAATGTTGTAAAACTTTGGATGATTCAAATTTAAAATGAAAAAAAAGGATGAAATAAAATGTTAGTCAACGGCGTTTCTATTTTATGTCTAATTTGAAAATGATAAAATTTTAATTTAATCCTAAAATTTAAAATACACTTAGTAGTTTTCTGCCAAAGGGAATTCTTAGCTTCTTGTTGTATAATATATTTGAATTTTCTTTTGCTGAAAAGAAAATATGAAAGTTTTATTTTACAACTTACATTATCATTGAACAATGTAAAATACATTCAATCGTAGTAATCTCCAGTTTTTATGTTTTATTTTTTTTCATTCTAATTCGAATATATTGATTTTTACTTTTAAATTGACCTTCAACCTATATATCCTTTATGTGCATTTTTCTATTTTTAATCAAATTTTCGAAAATTTTTCTAAGAAAGTTTGTCAATAATAATCCCTCAATACTATTATTTCCTCTGTTAGCTGAAACAGTAACTTACTTAAATATGACAATATTTTATGTATTAGAATTTCTTAAAATATATTTTAAATTTGAGAAGAGAATAATTTGGAAAAGTATCACATCGATATATGCATGTTTTTTATCAATGAATCAATCATTGCTCTTTCATTCCGTGTTATATGACCTTTCACACTATGTAAAGTTATCATTCATTTTCAAAATTTCATTTTTTAGAAAACTTCTATATATAAAATATATTTACATATACATATTTGTACACTTGTGCATATATATAATTTTCAGTTTTGTTGGCTCACCGATACAATGTTGGTTTCCAGCTTATTATCGCGGTATTTTACAATTTCTAATTTTTTCAAAATTAATTACTGAATTTGATTTACACCCTAATTTACACTTATTTATTTAAAAATGAATGGATAAATTCATTCTTTATTGCTAACCTTCCATTTCTCTATCTTATTAAGCGTTTTATTCATTATTTTATAAGAAAATTAAGTTGTAAAGAATTATAATTTATATGAATTGAAATTATAGTAATTAAATATATTTATATATTAAATAGTAATAATTCATCAAAATATTATAGCTATTATTACCATCAAACATATTTGCTTTACTATGATATTATCATCATTTCATTTTAATTAATTCATTAACTAAAATACTAATTGTTATCCATTAATTAATTATCAACTAACGTCGGAATTTACATTTTATGATAGTATTAATTAGCTGAAAACTTTCTTGAACAGAATATTAAAAAAGGAAAATAAATTTTTAGCAAATTATACACGAATTATTTGAATTAATTTGAAAGTTTCAATCATTTATGTGTACCTTTCAGGATGGTGGATTGAATATGCGTTAGATTATTGTTTTATACAAAATACATATTTTATACCATTTACTGATGTTATTCCCGATAATTACTGGGATATTGCAGAACATGTAATTCCTATACCAAAAAATATTACCCAACGTGAGGAGCGCCTAATTGGTTAGTAGTATTGTTCCGGATAATATATTCCGTTTATTATATTTATTCAACACGGAAGAGTTTTATAAATGAGAAACATTAAGTCTAAATTAAAATTATATAAATTGCTGAGAGGAAAACTATCTTTTTTTCTTTCCTTCTCTTTACAAATATATACAAAGAAAATTTTCTTATTATAATCGATCAATGAACAATTAGTCGGAAACAGGTAAGAAAATGAATGAATGAAAAATAAGTAATAAGTGATCAATGATAAGAAAGTAAGTACAGATGAATTTGAGAAAGAATAATGCAAATTAATTAAGTGAGACAATCTATAAGTAACAAATAAGTAAAGCGTAACTTACTAAGTTTAAGAAAGAGTAATTAATTTACAAAAAAGTACATAACAATTCAATATTAATTGCTATGGTGCAAAAAAAGCAATCATTCTGTCATAAATAAACAAATAGTAAATTTTATGAATAAATTCGTTAATTATTTACTTATAAATTATTAATTTGAATTTTTCCTCAACAAAAACATTATGAAATTAAAATTAAAATTTTTAAAATATTTATTAAAAAAGTTATTTTTCGATGAAAATTTCAGGTTATTATCAATGGGTGCCATTTATTCTTGCACTTCAAGGTGTATTATTCTATCTACCAGTCGTTTTATGGCGTACAATGTATTCTAGCGTAGGTAATTTATTCATTTTTACTTTTAAAAATATTTTTGTTTCATCTCAATTAGTTTTATTTATTTCTTCCCTTTTTGAATACTATTATTAATAAAACCATCGAATGATTAGCACTGTTTGACTAATTAAATATATGTATTAATTATCGAACGTCGTTATTAATATAACAGAGAGAGTAAATGAAAAGGTAATAGTTATTGAAGCATTCTGTATAATTGGTTTATTAATTATCCTAAACAAATTATACACTGCTAGTTAATATCTGACAAAGCTTTTTCAGTTTGCCGATTTTTTTCCAGATTTTATTGGGCTTTAACACTCTTTAATTTTTTCCCGCAATAAAATCAGCATTGTAATTTGTATTGTTTTTTGATATTAATTAAATCATTTGAAATTTTAAGTAAGCAAATTTTTTAATTAAAATTTGAATAAAAATATAAAATTACAGGTATAAAAGTGGGCGTAATTTGTGATACATGTAGTATTCGATCAAATATGGTCGCTCAAGATCGATCAAAAAATTTGGAAAAAGTTGCGTCATTTTTGACTTATGAACAAGGCGTATATTCATCATTAGATGGTAGAATGCATCGTCATTTATCATCTGGTCGTTTTCTTATCAGTGTATATTTGGTTCGTTTTTTTTTTATTTATAATTTGATAATCGAAAATTAATTAAAATTATAATGCAACAATTAAATGAAATAGTTTCCACAATCATTTCAATTCAATTTTTTATCACTTTTTTCTTGCCAATTTATGTGAATGATAATAAATGATACAGTATGCTTAAGGTATTATACATTATATAAAATCAAAATTAAGCTCTATTTTGTTAATAAATAAACTTTGATAACATAAATCGTTGTTATTAAAGTCTATTGAAATGTAGAAAGGAAAAAAGCACAAATCAATTGATTAATATTTCACAAAATTTATCGAATTTCGAAAATATTAAAAACCTTAGTTTATCATGTTGAAAAGTTGCTATTTGCAGTTTATGAAGTTACTCTTTGCTCTAAATGCTTTATTACAATTTTGGATTATCAAGAAACTTTTGGGTGTGGAAAGTATTTGGTGGGGTGCTCAGGTGTTTAATGACTTAATTCAAGGCTTAGAATGGCCACAAACTGGCAATTTCCCACGTGTCACATTATGTGATTTCTCAGTATGTCTTTTTTTTTTGAAATTTAAATTTGAATTTTAAGCGTACTGAAATTTTTCCCTTAAATTTCGTAAGGAAATCTTTTTCGAAATTTTCAATTTTTCATTTCAAAATGCTATTATCAAAATTATAAACAAAAATGGTGCCAAACACTAAATTTTTTTATCATTCATTCTTTCTTTTTATCTTAAATTATTTTTCCCCTTGTTATTATTGCATTTAATTCATTGTTCACTTAAGTAATTAATTAATTAGTCAATCAACGTATTTAGTTGATCGGAAGTTGATTAAATGATAATGATTTTAAATTTAAAGAAATCTTCAGGTGCGTGTACTTGGTAATCTTCATCGACATACCGTGCAATGTGTATTAATAATTAATATGTTTAATGAAAAAATATTTTTGTTATTGTGGTTTTGGTTACTTATCATTTCTACTATCAAGTTAGTTATTATATTACATTGTTGTATTTTTATCACTAATCATATATTAATTAATACTGTATGTTTCTTTATCAGTTTAAACTAATAATTATGTGGGGAACATTGATTTTTGCTATCAGAGAAAGTAATATAAAATTTTTTAATGTTATCAAATAATAACGAGAAAGTAATTACTTCAATGAAAAGGTTGCATTAAATTAAATTTCACCTAACTTTACTAATTAATTTTTTAAGTGATCATACTAATTAGAGAGAGAGAGAGAGAAAAATGAAGATCATCATTAATTTTTATTCTTTTTCAGTGTTATAAGTCTTTTACATTGGTTATTTGGAAGCTTTATGCATAGTTCTGGACGAGATATGATTGGCTTCTATCTTGAAAAAGTTTCTTTTTAATTATATTATATTTAATATTTATAGCTTCCACAATTTTTGTTATATTTATTATCTTCACTTTCCCCGGGAATTGATCCAGGAAGTTTTTTTCTTCAAGTTCAGAACATTATGTTTAAATTAAAATTTAATATTTAGATTGATCCAGCAGTTGCTCATACAACACGTCGTCGTGCGTTACTCCATGAATTTATTGCTGAAAAACTTCGTCCGGATGGTATATTTTTGTTGCAATTAGTAAAAGCTAATTCAGGTGATATTGTCACCTGTGAATTGATCGCAACACTTTGGCAGAGTTTTATAACAAATCGCGTGAATCCTCCACCATATACCGAACCATTATTATCCGGTAAAGAAAAAATTTCAGCAGATGAAAGCGGATTATAGTTCATTATAATTAATTGATTTCCCGCATTCTCGCGGATTTAATAAAGCGCATATTGTATTTTTGCACATTTTATTTCAGTTAAAAATTATTCGAATGAAAATGATCGAATTAATTAAACTTGAATAATTTTCTCATTTTGTTGATACAATTTAGGGAAAAATTTAGAACAATGCAGAAATTAAAAAATAAATGGATATTAATGAAAAGAAGAATATTTGCTTTTCGAAATGCTATGTCACCTTTATAAATCTAATTGTTATTGATTGTTTTGATTATTAATTGTTGAGATTATCATATGTTTATGTTATCGATGATGACATGTTTGTGAGCATAACTGGTCCGAATTGAAATTTTCAGTTGTAAGACATCGATAGATAATAAATATGATTGAGAATATAAATAAAGCATTAATTATTCTTAATCATTTCAAATTAATTTACCTCAAATTGAATTTTGAAATTTGTAAATGCAAGAGAAGAAGGAAAATACAAAAGTAAAAGAATAATTAAATTTCCTTTGTCTTAATGAACCTAAGGAATAATATTATGTTTTCCATTTGTTATTTGTATTATATATTACAAATTTTGCAACAAATTTTAATTTTTAATTTTTATAATTTAATTTTGTGATTTTGTGATTAAATTGTTTGCTTTCCTGTTATCATATTATTGTACCAGTGATAAGGTGCAGATAAAAAATTATCACTCTAATAAGTTATTTATCAATTTTTTCATACAAATGACGTGTTGCTATTGGAATACACGAAAAATATCTTTCTTTCTCTTTCTCTTTCTCTTTCATTTTTATCTCTTTCCCCCTCTCTCTCCCTCTCTCTCTTATTTTATCTTTTTTCATTTAGAATTAAATTTAAAATTTTCATTTTGTTTTCAATTTTTTGAGCAAAAAAAAATTAACTAAATTATCAATGCGATAATTTGTGTTGCTGCCATAATAATAATTAATAATAATTAATAATGATATATATATTCTGTCTGTGTAAATATTTTATTTTTATTCATATTATTTACAAATATTAGAAGAACAATATGAAAGTAACCATTCATTGCTTTAAACCTTTTATCAAAGTTTAACATTTCTCGGCGATGAGTAATAAATAATTGGGTGATGACTAATATTTTTATATCAATATATTCCTAATATTGTTTATATGACAGTTTCGTTTGGATTTTTATAGTTAAATTAAAAATTTGTTATCAAATTTTACTATAAATTAATTTGATATGTAAATATGAAAGCGATAATTCCTTTTCTTTTATTATATGAATATATAATGGAAGAAAATATAATTCATATTATAAACATATATATATACATATTTATTTATTTATTTGTTTATTCATTTATTTATATATTACTCATCCAATCATTTAATTACTCATCTCACTTTTAATAATTATTTATGTTTTTAAATTTATTTTTATTTGTATGTAAAGTTAAATTACAGAAATTGAAATATCATTTTATGTTCTTTGAAATGAATTTTGTCACATTTTGACATCGATCAAATAACAAAGCAAATTTTCCCATTTCATCGTGAAATTACATTCAATTTGTTGGGAAAGGCATTAACTATTTTCAGTATCATTAAATTTCAAAAATGTGAATTTCATTTTAAAATGAGAAATTTTAGCTGACAGCTATTCTCACATTTATTATTACTATCTCTTCTCTTTCCCTATAATAATTGTCCTTTAATTATAAAATAATTAGTAATGATCTTTTTTTCTTCTTTTTTGTCTATCAACTAAATGCTCTTTTACTTTTCTTTTTTTCTTTACAAATTAAGTGTTGTAATATTTCGATTCAAAATTTAATTCAGTCAATTTATTGATAAAATCATTTCAAATTAAAAATTCAATTAGAAAAATGTTTGTCTTTTTAGTATTTAAATAATGCATTAATTGTATTTTGTTTGTACCATTAACAAATGATAAGAAAATAGGATAAGATCATAAAACATTTTCATTTTACCGCAAATGAAGTAAAATTAAGTTTATACACTTCTTATCATCACTTTTTATGTGTACTGTATTTCTTTTTGCAGCATCGGCAAACTCATTCAAGCGAAACAATCTATTACCGTAACTTATTAATTTGATAAATTAGGTAAGAATTTTAATTCTCATTATTAACCAGTAATTTCTTCCTTCCATTCATTTCTCCTTCAACTATTATCACATTTTTGTATATGAAAATTTTGCTTTTTAGTTAGAGAAAATGTAAGAAATGAAAATCGAAATTAATTATTGAGAAATGGAAAAAAAGATGAAAATCATAGACTAAGTCTTAGAACAATAAAATAACATTTTCTAAGTGGAAAATATATTTTCATTTATTTCTTCATAAGGAAGTCTTCAAACATTTACGCCTACATTATTATTATTATCATTATCCTTATTTTATCACATTATCATAAAGCATACTTAGTGGTCAATCAGATATTTTTGAAATGGTCCAAACAAAAATGAATAATTATTAGAAATTAAAAAATAGAGGGAAAATTAGGAAAATAAAAATAGTTG
This sequence comes from Cercopithifilaria johnstoni, assembly GCA_916381525.1. NCBI lineage: Eukaryota > Metazoa > Nematoda > Chromadorea > Rhabditida > Onchocercidae > Cercopithifilaria > Cercopithifilaria johnstoni. The sequence goes on from CAKAEH010001354.1 coordinate 9,590, forward strand.
AGATTTTTCTTACCAGTTAATTAAATATAATGTTTTTTAAACAATTAAAATATAATCTTTTCTTTTTTTCTTCAGAAATTTCAACTCATCGAATTATAATTTTTTATTAGTAAATCTTTTCCATTATTTCAATTTTAATTGTTTCAATGACATTGTTTTATTTTAAACTAACTAATAGCATTAATGACCCATAAGACCAGTATATTTTCCATTTAGCATCCATTTCTCTTATCATCATCATGGCATTAGATAATTTTAAAATTTATTTTAGTTCAAATTACATTAATGAGTTCATATCGCATGTAAATATCAGCTGCGCTTTTCTTTTCCTTCCAATTTAAAAACCGGTTATTGCACATTGGATGATTGTTGATTTTCGATACATTAATTTGATTGCAAAAATCATATCAACAATGGTTGTATCTATTTGCATTTATCAGTAATGTTGAATATACAATGATTGAAGTTTTTATAATTAATTTACACATTTTCAAATTTCTGAATTCAAAGAAGGGATTCCGTTCTTTTGTTTCTCCCTCTCAATCATTCGAAAAATTAATAGATCCCTTATAAATTCGAATTCAGCCTTTTCTATGATATTAAAATCATGATAAGAAGTACAGTAAAAATTTATTAAATGATTCAAAATTTATTTATTTTTAATGCTCATTATTCTCCTACAAATTCCTTCATTTTATTTCGGGAACTAACTTTTAAATATTTAAATTTTGTTTTAAACTAACGAATCAGGATATCTCGGGTTCCATTATTTTTGCAGCAAATTAAAGTACATTAATTTTTTTAACCTAAATGTTTTAAACTATTCTCTTATTTACAGAAATTCTCTCTCTCTCTCTCTCTGTTTCTTTATTCTCTGCAAATTTCTTTCTCTTAAAAAGATTTGTCGAATTTTTGTAAAAAAATAATAAAAGAAAGTTTCCTGTTTGCTTAACTGATAGATTTTAGATGGGAAAGAAATACATAAAACTGAAATTGAAAAAGTCTTTCAACGGTCTGATTACAACCACTCCAATCCCTATTACATTTTTGTTAATATAACATAGATATCTATAAGAGAGAGAGAGAGAGGGAGAGAGGGAGGGAGGGAGAGAAAGAGAGAGAGAGAGAGAGAGGAGGACAAAATGATGAAATATTTGATTATTTGTTCAAATGTATCATTCATTTATCAGTTCAAATTCAATATTACAGTAATTATTATATCTTCTCGTTATAATAATTTAATAAAACAAATAAATTTTTTTAAATTAAAAATGTAATTTTGCTATTGCTGCAAAAAAAAGAAAAATCATTAATTTGCTAATAATATTTCTGCAATTATTTCCACAATTATTATTAAATCATACATTATTATTATTGTTATCATAAAGCTGATAATAATTGCAATTGCATTGTAATCAGTTATAATCGTTGTTATTAATTAATTATTCAGTAAATTAAAATGAATTTTTTTTTAAAATTGTTTCTTCAATTTTTCATTCATTTTATATAATCAAACACAGTCATAATTATTTATTATTATTTATGAATACCTTCAAATTTATGTATTTCGAATTAAATTTCTTTTTCAAATTCTTTTTGAATGAATGAGAGAGTAATAATAAATTAAATTTACAATAATAATAAATACTATAATAATAAATAACAAATAAGTATAATAAATATTATAATTAATACATATATAATGCTGCATTTTTTGTCTCAGCAATTAAACAAGATTAATTAATTTATTTATCCGCGATGCTAATTATTTTGTAATTAAAGGGTTTGAGACAAAAAAGAAAGATAAAAACTAATCGATAAATATATCTTAATAATTTTTTAACATTGAGTGCATGCCTTCAAATGAAATGATTTGTGTATCAGAATGTATGCGAATGGTTGTAGTATTGATTTGTTGAAATTCGATTTGATTTATTTTACCTTTGCTCTCCTTAGAAATTTAAATTCAAAATACAACAGAAGAAAGTTTATTTTAACTTTTAGATATTAACTTGATATTTACCTGATACTTCAAGTCATCCAGTCAGTTTTAAGTCCTAATATTTCGCGTAACAATTAAATAATTTGATTTGAATATTTGAAGTATGTATTATCTAATGTTTATATAAATATTATTTTATATAATGAAAGGTTACCAGAAGGAGAGGGAGATCATAGAGACATGGCGAAGTATAAAGGTTAGATAATTATGCTAGCAATAAGGAAGAAAAAATGATGAAAAAGTAGAAAGCTTGAAAATGAAATCTTCTTCGGAATATTTGTTGCTGATTTTTGAAATGACCTTGAAATGGGCAAAAATTGTAAATTCATTTAAATGTAAGAGAATTTTTTAGGAAAGATGACAAAGCAGAAGAAATGAATTTGAATTCTATCAATTACTAGCCCTTTCCATTTAATGATTGCAATGATTTTGATCAATTTTGATTTGTTGTATTCTACAAAGTTTTGAGGGAAAGATTCATGCCAAATTTGTGTCATTTCTTTTCTTTAATTTAGAAAAAAGGAGAGAGAGAGAGTGGATAGAGGGAGAAAGAGGAAAAGGAAGAAGATGTATAACGTAAAAGTGAGAGAAAAACAGGAAAGCAAACAATAAAAAAGTTGTTGAAATCCTGATTTTAGAATAATAGTTGAGTTAATTGCTCTTTCTCTCTGCTTGAAGTTCCAATTTCATATTGAAAGAATGAAATGGAAATTCTTAGAAATGTAATAGAAAGAAATATTCATCAATCATTAATATCAACATCTCTCATACACATTGTCTATGAAATATCTGTCAAGAAATGAAATTGAAAATTAAAAAAGAAAATGAAAGTTTTTAAATTATTTTTTAGTTCTTTGAATAACACAGAAATTTGTAATATTTTTGTTAAAATCCATATTAAGAAATTATTATTAATAATTATATGTTTCAATGTTCGGACCAATTTATTGCACGTATATCGCTCATTCATTCTTTTATTACATTAATTATGATATAATGGTTTGATCACTTTGATATTATAAATTTACATTTAAGATAATATAATATGCAACTATTTTTACTATCATTATCACAATTTCGCGCAAAAGATGTATCATTTTGTAATTTTCAACTTAAGCATAGTAGGAAATTTAATAAAATTTAAATTTCTTTTGACATTAATTAAGTAATGAGAATTAGTCTATTCGTTGTCACTGTTGTGGTTTAAATTCTTCCTTTAAATTCTTATATTATTCATAAATATTTTCATTAGGTCAAAGAACTTTTCTTTTATATTCAACTCTTTCTTTTTTTGTCATAAAAATTTCTACAAAAATTGAAATTGACATTTTATTAGTTGAAATTATTTCAATTCTTAAATTCATAATTTCCATTTCTTTGCTTTACTTTTTGCTTTTTTGTATTTTTTTTTTGAATTCAATAAACATTATGAAATATTGCGCAAAAACGACATCAGCGCTTTTCAATGTCAAATATAAATCATTATCATATCAATGGAAATGAAAGGAAAAGAAGAAAATATTTAAAGGAAACAACATTAACATTTACATTTTTACATTTCCCATCAATTCACCTAAATTTTACCTTTCCTTTTCATTTATTATTTTAACTTACCTGTGCATAATTACTTTCTGCATTGTATCATATACTATTCATTATTCTCCAATCTATTTATATTTTATTATTAAGAAGGTTTGGCACGTGAAGCTTGAAAATAAATCATTCGTATCAAATTTCTATTAATTTACGTAAAAAAATTTTCCTGGAACAATTTCAGGATGTTATTTTTGGATGCATTCTTAAAGGGTCTGAAACCTCAATTCGATGATGATGCCGTTGATCGTCTCAATTATTACTACACACCTTTGCTACTTATTATTTTTGCATTAACACTTAGCGCTAAACAGTTCGTTTTCATTTTCCATATTTTATAATTACATTATGATTTGGAAGAAACTTAAAATCCTCTGAGTGATTAGAAAAATAAAATTTATGCACTTATTTAACTGTAATTAATTGGCTGGTTAATTCATTAGTTATTTGTCATTTTAAGCGATTCCAAGATTTACACTTTTTAATAATCCATTATTTTAAGTTTATTACTGAAAAAATTTAACTGAAAGATAAATCTGGAAAGTCATATTGAATTTTTCATTTATTAAATAATTAATATGTATTTATTGCTACAGTATATTTCAATTGATTTCGAAACATTTCTTTTAGATATGTTGGCCAACCAATTCAATGTTGGATTCCAGCCCAATTTACCGGTTTTTTTTTCGACATTGAATAGAAAAAGATCCGACTATTAAATAAATTAGTAATTATCATAGGCTATCAATTGAATTGTACAAATATATCACGTTATGTTCATAATCCGGAAAACAAAAATGAAATTCTTTTTTTTATTAAAATATTTCAAGCCTTCTACCGCTGAATCATTATTTACACTTTTTCAGGTGCTTGGGAACAATATAGCGAAAATTATTGTTTTATACAAAATACCTACTTCTTACCACTGAATCATTATATTCCACGTGATTTACAGGAACGTGAAGAACGTGAAATTGGTAGGTCCCTTTTCTTTGGTTGAATTATTAATTTATTCTCTAAACTAAAATGAATAGCATTGAACTTCTTGACGATATTTCTTTCTTCTCTTTTTCTCTTCTTTTGTTAATTTAATTAGGATGAAAATAATTTCAAATTCTTTCTCTCTTTTTTAAACAGAGACAAAAATATGAAGAACTTTTATTAAACAAAGAGATGGAAGAAGAAAAGTTTTTTCATTTGAATTAAAAGAAACTTTATGAAAGTTTCCTTTCTTTCTTTTCCCTTTATTAAAAGTTTTGATAACATTTTTTGATAGATAAAAGTAATAAATTATAACTTTGTTGAATATTTATTTCATTTTGTCTCTCACAAACTTTTATAACAATTAAAATAAATAAATCTAATTTTCGATCACTCTTATAAACTTTCACTTAATTTTGTATTTCTTAACGTTAATTTCATTTTCCATCAAAATAACAACTGTTAGATACTTTAATAATTTTACGATATCCTACAGTATCCTTCATTGATCTAACATATCGAAAGTGCTACTACTCTCACACATTTAATGAATAAATTAATTATTGAATAAAATCTGTTTAATATAATTAATTCTCATCCATCTTTCATCGATGAAATTTGATGAATTCAATTCATATATATGTATGTGTGAAAATTTCCCTTCTCACATCTATTTGATATCTATCATTCATTCAATAAAATAAATGTATAACGCATCAAATATATTATCCTAAGCGATCATTTCTGCCATACCTTTCTGTCATTTTATTTGTTGTTGAATGATTTTGATAAATATTAATGTCAGAATGCATTTCTACGGGTACTTTGTCAAGCAAAAAGTAATTTTATGCGCCTTTCTTTTCATTCTCACAATTTTCTATTCGTTTCTCTTTTTTGAGGGATCGATAAGATTTATTGAAAATTAGATGTATTAATATGTCAAATAAAACAATGAAATTTATTGGAAGCTTATTTTTAAATCTTTTGAAATAAATAAATCTTCTGATACTAAAAGATCAATTATTCAACATTATTGTTATATAATTGCATCGTTATTTTTAGGTTACTATCAATGGGTACCATTCATATTAGGCCTACAAGGCATTTTATTTTATCTGCCATGCCTACTTTGGCAATTACTTAATTGGCAATCAGGTAAAATATGAAGTTTTCTCGTTCATCTTTTTTTTTTGATTTAAAAAATTCGATTTTAAATAATTAATTTTACCGTAAAATTCATTAAGAAATTTTTTTTAAGAAAATTTTGATTATCTATAAGAAAGGGTAATAATTTGCCGTATTATTAGAAAATCTTTTTCCGAATTTTGCTGTGACCGAAATACTGAAACCTTAATAGCTTTAATTTATTTCTATCTTAAATAAAAAATGTTCTGAGATGTACCGGGAAACTTTTTGTGTCATTACGCTACCTTAAGCGTGTGTACCTCTACGTGTATGCACACGTTTGTTTATAATTCAGGACAAATGATTAGAACTAATTAGAACTATACATATTTATTACATCTATACAAAGTTTCAAAAAAGGAGAAAGTTTGCTACCTTTTGAATTTGAACGAAAATTATACATTTGCTTATTAAATAATTTTACTGTAATTTTTGAAAATTGTTCTTATCGAATTTTATAAATTTCCATTTTATTTTCTAGGAATAGCCCTAAAGGGTATTGTATTAATGGCGCAAGATGTAAACAATATGCAATCCGATAAGCGCAAAGATTCAGTGGCTGTTGTAGCTTCGCATATTTACGATTCATTGAAAACACAACGAAATTTGATACGCAACAATCCAATATCGTTTCTTTTGCGTAGGGTAAGACAATAGTAATAATAATAATAATAATAATACATATCTATATTTACTCTTTAATTAACGTAAAATTTGAGAAAGCGAAATTTTTGCAAGGTAAATTGATATTAAAATTAAAAAAGAATAAGTTTAGTTAATGATAAATGAAGATTTATTTTAATTTTAACAAATGTATTGTTGCTATTTCAAAGTTGAAAAACTGTTAAATAAATTGATTGGTTGAATTTTATTTAATTCATGCAAATATTTTTTTTAGAATGAAATTCAACCAATTAATTTATTTAATTTAAAATTTATAATTTTAATTGAATTTTAGGGAACATATCTAACAATGTTGTATATGTTGGTGAAGTTTATCTATCTTATACAAGCTATTACACAATTTCTCTTATTAAATAACTTCCTTGGTACCGATTATACATTTTGGGGTTTCGAAATTCTTCGTGATTTAGCAAATGGCCGCGAATGGCAGGAATCAGGACATTTCCCGAGGTTTCTCAGTATCAATTATCAAGATTTGATTTTATAAATAAAGTGAAATTTCAAATTTTTCTAAAAATTCTAAGATTTCGAAGCTTTGAAATAAACTTTTAATACTCAATTTCAATCGTCCAAAATTAATCACTGTAATCTTTTTCAAAAATATATTTAGTAACAATCTTTTTACTTTAATTCAGAGTAACAATGTGTGATTTTGATGTTCGAGTACTGGGCAACAAACATAGGCATACTGTTCAATGTGTTCTAATGATTAATATGTTCAATGAAAAAGTTTGTTTTTAATTTAATCATATGAAATTTAATTAAACGAAGGCCAATTAAAATTAACTCAAAAAAGAGTTAACAATAAAATGAATATCAACTCAGTTGTGTCTTTGAAATTTTTCAAATAGTTGTACATAAAGTTTCAAGGATAAAAATTATAATATTAATTATTTATAACCTTTAAGTTATTAATAATTAGTAGCATAAATTATTCCTATTTAGGTGGCTAATCTATCGTATACTAAACCATACCGTAGCATTTGCCGTACACTTTGATATTATTTAACATTGCACTGTGATCAAGTATATAAAACACGAATTTTTATGAAAGTTTTTAGAATTGAAAGATTGGTAAATTATAATTGTAAATGGGAATTATTTATTCACAGGTATATTTGTTCCTATGGTGGTGGATATTGTTAGTGATCTTATCAACAATAGCTTCCATAATATATTGGTACTGTATGTCTTTCATTCAAACCCAACAATATTCGTTTATTGCTCAGTACCTGGGTGTTTATGGACTTTTAGACGGACAAGGTATTCACATTTCATAATTTAACTAGTAAAAGATCAGAGAATCTTTTTTAATTCAAAATTTTCTCCTTTAATTAAAATATTTTTATCTTATACTTTAATATGAATAAATTCTCATCATAAATTATGACAAAATACAAATCAAATTGAAAGTCTAATCAAATTAGCCAAAATAAACTTAATTATTTTACAAATCAATTATCATTCCTAAAAACTGTCATTTTGAATATCACTAAATTCATTGTTTATTCTAATTTTTTTCGAATCTTGCAAAGTTTTAGTAATATTCGATTATGGGATCCGTGAACTAGAAAGAAGTAAATGAGAAGTTATAATAGTGATAAATTTGATAATCAGTTCATATTAAGCAAATAGTTTATTTCATTTTCTACTAATTATCAAATACACTCTTTCTTCCTTTAAAATCCTTCCTTAAAAATTTTATCATTCATCTCCATTTTTTTCGTTGAAAATAAAATAATTTTTGAATAACAATTAAAGCATAACATAATAGGAGCATGAATTCTTTTGTTTCTTATTTCATTATTCTTTTCTGAAATTAAGAAAAAAATGCTTACATTGCTTAAAATGCTTTACTGATAAGTTTTAACGAAATTTTTAAATTGGCTTTTTAATCGTTAAACATTTCAATCTTTCCAGTTATTTCATTTTTAATTTTTAATGAAAAATTAATTCCATTTAATTGTTTGCTATTTTCGATACGATAAAATTATCGTATTTTAAATTTATTATGCTTTTTTCCCGATATATTAATTACATTTAATATAATAAAGAGAATTTTAATTAAATTAAAATACGATAATAAAATGTGCAGTAATTATTGTAATTATAGCGCATAATGTTTTGGAACATTTCGTTAATCGATGTTTACGAAAAGATGGCATTTTCATCTTACGAATTATAGCAGCAAATGCGGGAGATTTAATTACAACAGATATTGTCGCAGCTTTATGGAAAAACTATCTTGATGATGAAAAGAAACGTGCGATCTTGTCAGCATCAGCACCACCGCCACCAGCTTTAACTAACCCTGTAACATCTAAATTAAATGATATTGATGCTGGTGATAGTTTTCATGAAGAATTTTACCATTAATTAATTGGTCGTTTAATTATCTAATTAAATAAGTAATAACGAAAAAAAGGAAAAGAAAAACTGCTAGCATTGGAGACACCCATTATTGAAGATTTCATGTTTTGTTGTGTCGAGTAATTATTCCAGTAGTATGGAATTAAGAGAGAGGATAGTTTCAGAAATTGCAAGGAAATTTAAGCTTTAATCACTTTTAAAATTAAATGAAAGAGTTGATCATTGGGATTATTGAATTATGAAGCGAAGTGAATTTATTTAGTCAATTATAATTTATAAAATATGAAATTGAGATTGATATTAATGATATCAGTCATTTGTTATTTCCTGTAAAGAAAGGACTAAAAGTAAATATGCTCCCTGTTTTTCTGATCTCTTCAATTTATAAGAAGAGCTTTGTGTATTTGCCCAAAGAAACAGATATTGAGCTAATTACTAAATTAAGCGAATTAAAAATGTAGCTGATAAACTAGCGATAATAGAAAGTTCATTGGTACTTTGATGAAGAAAGTAACAGTTACCAAGATACTAATAAATTGAAAATCAATATTGAATAAAGAGTAATGAAATCATCAATGGATAATTCTTGTATTACCTAGATAGAAATAAAAGCCAGAAAAAAGTATTGTTTACTTCCAAGTTTCTCTTATATAAGCAGCAGGGTATTTGGAAGAATATTTGTTCTTCGCTATTTTACCTCCGCAACTTTGTGCTTTATTTCCAATAATCCCTCTGCTATACATATAGATAAATATTTCTATTATGTGCCTATCAATAAGTGATAATGCTTTACTTAAAATCAATCAATTAACAAGATTAGAAATAATTAATTAATCGAAAAGTGTTCAATTGTTATATAACTTGATACTCTAATAAAGAAAGGAAATATTTGTTGAAAGATATACTCCTTTACTTTTTCATTTTTTTATATTTAAAATTTCGCTAATATAATTGATGATGAAGAAAATATCAGATTTGCCTTAGCAGCGATTTTTTGTGTCAAATTTTTGTATTTAATTATTGTTTATTATATTTGGGTAGCTTTATGTTTATCTGTACATCTTTTTCTTTGTTGTTGTTCTGAAAGCTTTTTCCTTTTGTCTTTTTTATATTGATAATTTGAATCTATTTTGCATAATTTCGAAGTTCGAGAGTGAAAATTTTGTTCGTTGTTTTCCCAAACATTGTTCAAGCAAATTCCTCCAGGATAATAATAACAATGAAATATCTTCAGAAGTACCAGTCGGATATTTTTGTAAAACTTCAGCTAGTTTAAAGTAAATAAATTAATTAACATAACCAGCCAGCTAAAGTAAATAAAGTATCAATAACTAGCGGTTAAATATAACGCTTCCATAATCGTCTAGATATTCTTCATTGATTGTAGCTGATCGTCCAGTTAGTACTACATATTTATGTGTTCGAAATGCTAATTTGAAGTGGATAAATTTTATACTTTTTACATATGTGATACTATATTACAATAGATCACAATTCACAAATTTCATTTTAAAATGTTGAATTCAATACACTGGAATCTCAATCACAATAAGTCATCAGCCCGATGAGCTAATAAATTTCAACAAATACAATAAATACCTTGTTAAAATGAGTTAACAATCCAGTCAAAACAACTGACCAAATAACCTCAAATATTAATTTTGAGCAGTAAATCTATAAATCAGAGCAACTAAATTTCACAGAGAATAAACAGGCCATGGAACGCATGAGTTTTAAATAAAATTTAAAAATACATCAAAAACACAATTTCCTTTTCTGAAAAACTTACAATCCTTTTGTCTTCCATCGAACTTGGTTTTATTCATTTCTATCTCAGTCTTGCATGATTACATGTTAATTTTAATTTTCAACTATTCTCTTTTGTCCTTCTTTCTAACCGAAAGGTTAGACACACCATTTCAAAGGCTGTTTAAAATTTTTCTTCTACATAATCTAATTCTAACATAATCTTCTATGAATTTGTGCAGCGGAAAGTATTTATCGAATTGAATCAAGATGACAAGATGAATTTGACCTCGAATGAAATATCAAACTTAGAATGACTATAAAAAGAAAGACAGAAGGAAAACAGGAAGATAACAATATTTCAAACAGAAAGTGAAGGAAATGAATAATTAGAAATCGCGCAAGTTTCATTCGAAATCACCGCTTGTTGCGAGCCCTTCGCCACTTTTTGAAATTCTTTTTCGCTAATGACGTACCATGTACATAACTCTTTTTCATCTTCAAGCGCCGGTAATTTTCATTTTTTCTTCTAATTTTCCTCTTCAAACATTTTTTTTCATCTAGAAACGGCTGTTGTTCTTCTTCGGCATATACATTACTCGGTTTCTGCGAACCATCGTCGGAGCTCTTTTTATTTTCATCTTTATCAACGGGTTCAAATGAACTATTTAAACTGACATTTTCCTGAAAAGAATTAGAATTGAGAATTTGCATTTTCTTGGACACATAAAACCAGAACATCATGCATAAACAACATCAGAAAAAGTATTTGCTTCAAAATTTAGTTAATGAAATCAAAGATACCTTTTCATTTTCATTATCACTAACTGAACCCAACAGATTGCTTAGGCGACGACAAACGATTGGTAGCGATAATAATAACGGTTTTTGTGGCGATAATAGAACCTCATTATATGATGAAGGGTGTTTCCGTGGAGAACGACGCAATATCTGTTCATCAGGTTGCACTGTATGTGAAAAAACAGTTGTAAACAATATAAGCTAGTAAAATGTAATTTCCATTAGCATCTATGCTTTGGAAAAAACCAAAGGAAAACTGGAATTTGAAGAGCAAAAAATGCGAAATATTGTTGTAAGCAACTTGCTTTTCCGATATTAGCAATTTGTATTATAAGCCGTGTTACAAGACAAAAAGCTTTTTACACATTTTACACTTAAATAAAGTGCGATGAATCATATTTCAGGACATAAAGAAGTGCTTTTATTCGCATTTAGAATGAAAAATATAATGTGTAGATTAAAAATTTATCGTTTTCTGCAGGTTGAAAAAGTAAATCATAAGCTAAGTAAATTAATGGATAATAAAAACAATAAACTTACATTGAACAATATCTGCAGAAGGTTCGGTTCCTGGTATTGTAAAACTTGCGGACTGCTGAAAAACGTCTTTTTTGATTAGAATCATTTATAATTGAGTAATTTCATTTGAAAAAAATCACGCAAATGATATTTCAAGTTAATTTTCAAAAAATTACCTCGTCTACATTTCGAGAGATGTCTGATTTGAGCACATTGGTTAGGCTTCGACATGTCGCTGGTTTTAAAGGACAATTAATTTTCGTGGATGTTGGCGGACGAACCAGTGATGAAGGGTGCTTTCGTGGTGACCGCCTTAACAATGGCAAATCGCCTAAAATACAGATATAGACAATATTAGGGCGATTTAAGTCATGATCGCCAAGAATCGGATTAATAAAATTTCGGTAATGTAACTACCAATTTATCAAAATCGAACTGCTTACTTATTTGATGGTTACTTGAGATGGGTTTAATCAAGATTTTGAAGTTATAATTAATTTCAGATTGTCACACAGTGTTCAATGTTCTGGCTTTTACATTTTCAAGGATCCTAGACTTTCTAAATTTATTTATTATATTTATTAAATTTAAATTTAAAATAACTTACTAGTCTGAAATAGTGTTTTGTTTCCTGAAGGAACCATCACATCAATGCGACGTTTCTTTAACATTGGCTGCAAATTTCCATCAGATTTGAAGGTTTCCAATGCATTAAGAATAACGAAAACCTCGTGCATTTATCAAAAACTATTTTATAGTATAAATCAAAATCAAAAAAGTCAAATAAAGTACAGTATCTATTCAAAAACTCGGTATGACTATCAGTAATTGCTTTCCTTTCTTTTACAATCCAACCAACCAAAGTTCCATCTTCTTCTGTCATATATTCCGAATTTCCTTTTCAAAAATCAGGGGTGAGGCTTCACGCGACCCGAATAATGTAATCTTCCCTTCCGTCTTGATGCATGATTAATACATGAGTTCAACTATATTAGATTTAATCTCGGAAAAAGCTATAATCTTGGAGAAAACACAGAAAATCGTTATTGAGTCTAAATTGCCTCGCGATATGGATTAGTTTGATAGATTAACATCTCGCTTACTCATATGACAAGACGTTCAAAATATCGCGAGTTTATTTTTGGGTAGGAACCGCACATGGTTAGTAATATCTCATTTCCAATGTAAATGACGGTGAGTGAACCGGATATTTTACAGGATAGTGCACAAGGAATAAATCATATTACTGGAGTGAAGGAATTCTAAATAAATTTAAACCAAAAATTTAAAATAAATTTAAAACAGCCAGTGTAAGTGGCGGACAAATTACGATACCTCAGGAAGGCAATCCCTTTCATCGAATGACCTCTTGAGTTTCACTTTTGGAATCGGTTTCGAAATCACTTTTTTTGGCGGGTGCAACTTGAAGTATTCTTCTGAAACCCTAGTAGTTTTTCTAAATTGAAAACAAAAACTATTCGAATCCCTTGCTCCTACCCTTAATATTTGATCCTATATCAAAATGTTAGAATATTTCCACTTCTTTTGCGATAGGCATTTAAAAGAGCAACTAAATTTAACAATTTTGACGTTATTAATACTTATTTTATAACAATGAAATTCTAAATTATAAAAAGCTCTCTAATCCATAATTAACCTAAAAATCAATAAATCCTGCAATTTAGAAGGAAAATTTTTGATAGAAAAATTGGAAAACGGTATTTTACAATTGCGACAAGTAATTACCTTTGATATGCGATGGAGCAATCAATTCGATATCTTCTTTGGTTGGTGAATGTTTATTGAGTTGCTCGAAAATTTGCAACCATTGTTGATAACGCTCTCCCATTTTCAAAAACTTCAGCTTATTTCTTCTTCCTTCTAAAAGTAAATTGTGACAATTTTTTTTAAAAGAACTTTTCACAGGTTCTTCAACTACAAATAAAATTTGTTAAAAATAGTTATCGACCGTTGAAATAATACTCTCGATCAATAAAATTCGAGTAAAATAGAAAATTTATAAAATTAGTTAACTGATACACATATGTACAATTTTATTCGCCGGATGAAACCCAATACCTTCCACATATATTTACACTATTCAAGTTCTTCAAAATATATGTTTATACATCTTTGGATTATATTCATGAAGTTTATTACACAATTCCGATTTATTCCTGGAAAAGAAAACATTAGTAAAATGAAATTTAAAAAAAGACTAAAAGTAATGTTAGAATGCCATAATCCTTGCTTTACGAAAGTGTTAGCATAGCATTGATCTTTAAGAATTAAAACTTAAATCTCAAAAGTTTTTAGATTTCAATTAGACTGTTAATTAACGATGAAATTTGCATTAATTGAAGCTTGACAAAAATACAGTGATAATAATAAATTTCGATCCAAATCTAAAAACATCGTGCCATTTCCGTTTGTATTATTTGCGCAAAAATTTTACGAGCCTAAAATATGGAAAGGCGGGAATTTTAATAGTGGCATTAAAAGTAGCTTCCAAAAAAGAAAATAGAAAGGAATATGAGAGAGTGGCAAAGGATAGGAAGAATTGGCTTTGGAAGAGATAAATCCGTCATCGGTGATTCCCAGAAGATTTAGCTTTTGAAGAAATAAAAATTTAACAATTTTTAAATTCAGCGCTAAATTTTTCATGAAAATTTTCTTTCTCTCCTTCCGAAACACTTCATTATTTCATGGCATGCAAACAAAATGCAACTCCGTTTTTTTCCTTTTTTTTTTGTAGAAGTTATGGGAGTATTTGTTAGCAATGGAAATATATAATAAATAATCTTAATTTTTCGAAATTCATATTTTTGTATTGAATTTGAGATTTTCAAACTTCTGATAATGAATTTTATTTTGTGTTGGAAAAGTTGGTTGCTATACACTATTAATTTTGTATTTGTTAGTATGGTTTTGAATGATGCTACAAATAATTATTGAGTGCTCAGAATATTATAGCTTTGTGATGTTGTTTGTTTTTATAGTAGGAATAAATAATATTGCAAATTGCAAGGTGTGATAATTTAAAATTCGAAGTATAAATATAAATTTCAAAAATTTTAGTTCTTTCAGATGAGTGTTATGATTCGTGCTAATGTAAGGAGAGAATGACGTAGTGAGACGCTGTGATGGCTTCATTTTCTGCTGATAATCGCGATATTGTTTGTTACTTGGTGACAAAGCATTCATGGAAGGGGAAGTTAGTTACATGTTTGTGTTTTCTTTCGAAAAATTACGTTTTTTAATAACAAAGAATTAGTATATATGAAGAAAAAAATTAGGATAAATTGAAATGTATATAATTAAGATAAATAGTATTTCCATGCAGTGTTTCATTCGTACTATTTTATATTATTTGCAGATACAAGAGGATATTTTCAATCGGTACGCTGGCTGTCACAACTTATAATCCGTCTACACTTGAAATAACAAATCAGGTTCATAATTTTTTATTGAATTTAGATGATTGAAATATCCAGACACAATGCAAGATTGAAATTGAATGAATTTAAATTATGCGAAAGTAAGGGAGTACTAAAAATATAACTACTTACAGCAAAAGTTTACGTTTATGTACTAAGTTTGCATTTGTGTACTATTAATAGTATTTGTGTAAGTTCACCAGTAATCTAATATTAAAAGAGCTAATTTTTTTTTCATTTTGACTTTTTAGTGGCTGTACGAGGATTTCATAACAATCAAGCCGTTATCACGCTCGCCCCAAGTTCAGGATGAATTTGTCATTCAGATTCGTTCCAAGCGAAAAAATGATACGATGCGCTTCTCATCGGAATATACACAAGAAATTTTATCCGAAGCTCTTATGCGTATGCCCAAATTTTCCGATGCTCAACCTCAAACACAGGCAATTCTTAACGATCATGAGCTTAAATTTCTGAACCAATTAGATTTTATTTTGATTTTTATTTCTAATGCCAATTCAATATGATTTCAAGTATTTTAACTGATTAATCGAAATTTAATTTTGGTTCCATTTCGGATCTACGCACGATGTTATTTCAAACAATGATTTTTTTTAGGATTTCACCGGCTACAAACATGATTGGTCGGATCGCCGCATACCGGTTCAACTCCGAGCAAAAAGTTATTCACTGGAAAGGCTAAATAGTAACGGTGAAGTCATTGCATCGTATGCATATCGGCGTATGAAATCTTTGGCCATAGTGAGTAGCTGTAAAATTTGTCAAATTGGAAGTTGACTGCCTTTTTCTGAGAAAATTCAAATAGTATACATAAACTTTATTCATATTTAATCTCTGTTTATTATTAGAAATGTTTGTTCAGTTATAAACGAATTTTTCTTCTGATAGCAGAAAGATGTTTGAATTGCTTTTTTAGGTGCAAGGATATGAAAATGGATTTATTGTGGAAATGGATGAACAAAGTCGTCGAGTTTGTTTTGTTTTTTTCTCCATTAATCTTCAGCTTAAATTACACACCATTAAATTTGTAACTCCTAACTTTCATAATTCAGTAAAAATGTAATTTTTCAAGTATTGATTTGACTGAAATGTATACCACTTCCTTTTCTTTTCAAAAGCAAAAGGAATTGAATAAATTTTTCTGAAAAGCTGAAACTAAGATGATGTCTTATTCGTCAATTTTAGTACAAAAAATTACATTTTCTTGATGGTATAACATGCTGAAATATAAAATGAACGTGCTTGACAACTCTGGCATATATTCTTCCTCGAACACTCATTGAAAAGGTCGATAACTTTTTTTGATTTTTGCAGCATCTGTTCGTGTGCGAACTGTTCCATGATCTAGTTGCAGTGATACGACAAATGGCTGCAACCTATTTAGGAATTTCAATACCGGTTGTCAAAGAAGGAATCACTTTGGAACACTTTATGCTAACACGTTTGGGTTTGTGTAGGTTAGTTTATGCGATTGCTAAGCAATTTTTGCTTTTATCTTTATAAATAAATGGTCCAAATTACAAAATTTATTGTATCACACTCTACTATTTGATTTCTTCGATATGCATATTTTCTGGTCCAAAAAAATCTCTTTCTGTTCCACTTCTGAGAATTTTAAACTTTGTGGAGGGCGGGGAAGGAAGAGACAGATAGATAGATTTAATTATGGGTATTCATCTTATTTAGGTTACAAAATGCCTTAAAGTAGTATTTTCTTGTTAGATTAATGTTTAAGCAATAATTTTTCAAGTTTATTTTTAGTTTTACAGCTTTTATGAAGATTTTGTAATCTTTCTGGTTGTGAATGGTAGATGAGATGTTCAATTTTCAGCCGTGATGAACAGCTTACTTCATATGTTGAGTTCAAAGTTCAAAAGTTTTCACCGCGACAGTTTTTTTCTGTGAAGCGATTACTATGTTTAAGCAGCACATGCATTATTGAACGAGATCCGGCAACTTATGCAGCAATTTGTGCGCGGTTATTAAAGACGGTTCGTTTAGTTTTCTTAAATTAAAAACGCTAAGTCGTTTTGATTCAAAATATTTGGAGTAATAGAATAGCGTTAATTTAGTACATTGGGAAGTTTCCTTAAAAAGTTGATTTCGTTATTATTTTTACTTTTTATAACCATAATTCATTTTAATTTAAATTAATTTAATCTGTCGGTGTTTATTTTATCTCGTTCCTATTATTAATTTTGTTAATTCGAAATTTTAAAATTTATCCATGAAGAAATGTAGAACGATTTTCAATGTCAGTGAAGGGATAAAGGGATTATGAAGTATGAGCTATGTAACTTTTGAGCTCATCAAACCGGTCGCTCATTTACTGTTGGTACTGTCTTAGTGACCACAACCGAGATTTAACCCATATATGGGAATCTTGAAAAAGGCGCGGATAATCAGGTTCATCAATCTTTCTATTTATTCAATACCCTTGACTTAAAACCGAGTAATTTGGATGTGCTAGACTAACCAAATGGTAGATGTTCACTTTTGAGTGATCTTTGGTGGCGCCAAATATTATGAAAAGCTTCTTACCTAAATCGCTGAGACTTTTTTGTTAAGTCTGTTAACTTTTAATATGTAATTCTCGTTCTTTTGTCCAAAGTCATCTTTTTTATCGTTAAGGTAATTGTGTGACAAAAAATCTCACAATAATAATAGATGCTATTTTATTTGTTCTGGAACATCTTTAAATCCCCATAGTAACTGGACCACTCCTTTATAAAGGTTCTTTGATGAAATCATTGTTTCTTCTTTTTCTTTTTTTGTAAATATTAAATTGTGTTTGTCGTTTAAGCTGCGTATTTAACATGTATATGTGTAACTTATAGAGATGTTGAACTGGGCTTGTCATTTCCAGATTCAATACTCTCTTTAAACTACAAGCGATATCATTAATGGCATTGAAACCTTCTAAATATATTGTTTCATTATATTATAAATTTAAAATTTATTCATGTTCCGTTATTTAGATTGTTTTTGTGGTTCGTGATGAAGGAGATCCACAAAGCTTTACGATTCAGTATGATGAAGGTGACATCCGCTCATACACTTCTCCTGAACGGTATAGTCCTTTTAATTTTATCATTCCAAGCATTCGTATTTCTAGATTTCAATAAATGGTATTAAATGAGTACAAATTTTGAAATGTAACACATGTTATTTGGACTGTTCGATGAATCGTTTTATAATTAGTTTCCAGGATCATGGTAAATTGAAATTTTCATTTTTATTTTAAACTTTCCAGGGATTTAATCCTGACATCACTCATTGATGTATCACGGGCTTCCGGAAATCAGTGTCTATTTATTACTTGTACCAAATATGATCGTGCTTTACGAATGATACCACCCAAATTTTTGTTAGATGAAGATACAGAATCGCAGTGCATGAGACATATTATTTCAGTGCCACGTCTGTTCTCTTTTTTCTTCAATTTCCAACAGACTATAATATCTTTTCCACTTTGGTATAGGCTCTACGAGAAGAGAAGAATTAAAAGAAAAATATGACACATCGAGCTTAATTCTCGTTAAATTTTAAAATAAATTAGTTCTGCTATTTGCAAAATTATGAGTGATGTTTAATAAAATTAATAAGGATTAACGAGGTTAAGCAATTTGAATTTTTAAGTTTTGAAGGAATGGTTCAATTATTTTAAACTTTTTAGCTGGCCTGAAAAGATATGATTTGATTCGTCGCTTCAATGCCAATGTACCATATAATGGACTTACCTATACAGTTTCACAGGAGGTTCGTTTTTTTGGTTACCAGTGAAAAGTGTATGATAGGTTTTTTTTGTTTCTTTCCTTGATTATACTAAGTATTTTACAGGGATTTTTCACCGAAAATAAAGCGAAAACAATTGTTGCTTGCTTAGAATCTGTATTAACGGAAAATTTTGGTAATGAAATTAATAAATGCGAAGCACAGTTACAATGTTTACGTCGCCTGTTTGCATCAAAGAGTGGTTTTCAAGCATTTACCGCAGTGCCGGGGTAAGTCATTGTAGTTGGTTATTTCATTTGCTATACATTATTTTCCTGATTCAGATGAATTTCTCGGTAGAAATTGTAAAGTATTCATTAGGGAAACTCTCAAACATCTGAAATATGAATACAATTTCATTTCGGACTTTCATTCACTTCAGAATGAAATGGGACGGGAGAGAGAAGAGCTTCAAGTTGAGGTTGTTTGACGAAGCAATTACCATTAGAGTAGAAAATATGCAAAAAAGTTTTGCGCTTGTATTTTTTTTGTTGACCGTGTTGAATGAATTTTCGACGTGAACTTTAATCAGGAAATTATCATAGTAACTTAGAACTAAAGCATTTCTAACTTTCAGACTGAAAGAAAGTATGATATTAGTACTAACAAGAACTAATCCAAGGTGGTTACTTATTTTACGTTTCAGGCAAAGTTTTGCGCTTGTTTCGGGCAAGCATTTTATTAGCTCCACCTCATTTTTCAATTTTTTTGCAGAGTACGTGAAAAATTGGGTGATTTAGTAGTCCGCATGCTAAATATATCTAATGAATGTATTGACTATGCAACCGTTGAGATGCTTTGTTCACTGATGCAACCGATGCATTCGAATTACGAATTGAAGCTAGAGCAACTCAATAAGCAATCTCTACTTGCAAGCTCACAATTCGTGGAGCATTTATTGGATTTGGTTGTCAAACATACGGTGAAGAAATTCTATAGATCTCGATTTTTTTTTTTGAAAACTTTCTGGAAAAATTTTTGCTTTTTACTTGCAAGCTCACAATTCGAAGAAAGTGCGCGAGAAAATGGAGCACTATTAGTTGTCTCAATACCGAGATTACAGATTCCTGAAAGAGCACTACCAATTTTGGATATGAAGTCTATAATTCGGTAACATAGTAATCTTACTGACATACACTTAGATCGTTTTTTGATTATCGCTCTATTGCATAAGCGAGGAAATGGAACACTTGTAAATCAAAGCTAAACTGGTACCCACACGTCGTTTTCAAAATGGGTAGTGCTATAACATATTTTGCGATATTCGCAGTTTACTAAATGGGAAGGTTCTGCAACAAATACATGCAGTAAAACAATTACTTCACTAAATGACCGAAATGTTGGTAAATTTGGAGCTAAAGCATTGCTACGTCATAGCATTTCAATAGTTTTTGAAATTTTTTCAATTCAAGCTGAGTAAGTTTTCAGAGTTTGGAATTTAAACTTATTAATAAGATGGCCTTATATTTTGTGGAATTTCAATAGTTTCAGGAACAGAAAACTGGTGCGCTTGTTATTGCTAGCATGCTTGATTTCCTGACATACGCTCTATGTGCTCCATATAGTGAAACAACACTAGGTTCTATATTCGATTTATTGCTCGAAATGGTTGCCGAACGTGGGCCAAGCTTTTATCGGCTTTTTCA
Organism: Cercopithifilaria johnstoni; assembly: GCA_916381525.1. NCBI lineage: Eukaryota > Metazoa > Nematoda > Chromadorea > Rhabditida > Onchocercidae > Cercopithifilaria > Cercopithifilaria johnstoni. Next base: position 30,349 of record CAKAEH010001354.1, read on the forward strand.
ATATCCATCGATGACAATTATTAAGGGTTGGTTTGATAAGAATAGATGAGAATTTTAAATCACTTGAAGTTCAGATAAAAGGGATGATAATTAATTGGAAAATTTAATGCAAATATAATCAAGTGAAGGTGTTTTCAGGTTATTTCAATTTCTTCTTAAATTTTTGCATGTTTAACTGTTTTACTTATTTCTTCGTCTTTAATTAGGATTTATGTCGTACTGCAGTTATAAATAAGTTTATTCAATGTGGCTTGTGGCTATAGTAGTCCAGTTTTTCAGGAGCAGGTATGGTAATGCGTGCTATCATTGAAGAATCGACAATAGAAATTTCGAAAAGAATGCAGATGTTATCGTTAACGGAAGGAGCATTTTTGGTGCATCTTCATATGGCTTTACTTAGTGTTGGTCGCGATCTTCGAGTCCTTGCAAATAAACAGCTCAGTGGACATCTGCTTTCATTATGGATTGCTGATAATAATGCTGCGTCTGATTTGCTATCGAGATGTTTGGTGAGATTTTCTATTTTAGAATTAAGTTATTGTTGTCTGAAATGATATTTATAACGCTTAAAATGGAAGTTGGAAGTATTTACTCTGTTTTAACAATATTTTGTATTCCTTTAGCCTCGCGGACTACTGGATTATATGGATTCAGTCGAGAAGCCAAATGTTATGGAAGTAGATTACCTATTGACACGAAATAATTTGGAAGTGGCTAATGAAGAATCAAAGCAAAATCATCTTTTGGTAAGTATGATTGTTAGTTTAATTATGAGAATGAACAATAATAACGTTATCGCGTTTTCTTTTACTCTTATATTTTTTTCGAAAGAATTCTGGTATTTTTTTTCAGGAGCAAGTTCAGCAAATGCAACTACAATTAGAAGCAAAACTTGATCGATTGTTGCAACATTGGAATTTGGAACATAAATTCCTGCAAAAGAAAGATGTAAGAATTTTTTGTGTTACTGTCGGTGTTTTTCTCAATTGATTAATATCAAATTTGAGCATTAAGGCTCACTACACATTTACGTAGGATGATTTATCAGGATATCAAAACATTGTTATATCTTTCTATGTTATGAGAGATTGGTCTGTCTCTATAATAACATAACTGCGTAATAATGCTGCTATCATGATGAATCATCAATTTACGTCAGCTTTATAGAAGTAGTGTAAATACTTGTTAGATGTCCAGATATTAAAATGAATTTTGAGCCTTTGAGTCAGGCTATTTATTGGATTGGTTTTTGCAGGATAAAATGCAGAAACCAGTTGTATTGCGTAAGAGACGACAACGAGTTAAAAGTGGGGTGAATTGGAAGCTGTTTTGTTTTCAGTTTGCTAAAGATCATTGTAAAGTAAGTATTTTCCTTGCTGCAGCATTTTTTTCTACGCTCTTGCGAGAAATTTTTTAAAAACGAAATTATGTAGCGACTACATATCATTTGTTTTACAGTAGAAATCATGATTTTTTTGTGTGAAATTTTATTGGTATGAAGTTCTGATATATATAATTGAAACCCAGCGCTTCATTCTTTTTCACTCGTAATTTCTAATTGCCAACTTTATTTAAGGCTGATTTAATATGGAATGAAACGACACGGGAAGAATTTCGACGCTCCATCGAAGATGAAATGAGAATTTTGAAACAGGAAAAGGAGATTATACCTATGAATATTCCAATCTCATGGAATCATACCGAATTCCAGGTTTGGCCTATCTGAAAATTTGATTTATATAATTTCATTTCTTGCCTACTTATTTTTATTTCTGTTTTCGCATGAAATATGGTGTCTAATTACTCATATGATTCATCAACATAAATCTATGTCGTTAAGATGCAAAAATTTAATTACGGCTTCTTAGGTTCGATATCCCTCTCTGGCTGATGAAGTTAAAATTGGTGATTATTATTTGCGAATCTTGTTGCAAGAGAATGATGCCACTGCTACACCGATACATAATGCGTGAGTTTCAAATATTTTCATATAAGTTTCATAACATATCACGAATGTGTTTTCCTTATTTACAAGAAATATATGGCGAACTTATATGGGACCGAATTTGAGCGAATTAATAATGGAACTGTATTTGCGCCATTGCAGTTGCGATTAAAAATTTCTATAATCAATATCTGAATTTTAAATTAATTTGGTTTGTAGAGGGTACTTTTTCAATAGTGTTTATCACCGATTCCTGCTTTCGGCAAAAAGTGAAATGCGTTGCCTTTGCTTGAAAGCAATGGCTATAGCATACGGACGTCATCATATCACCATTGGACCATTCATGGATTCCAAATATATTGTCAACATGTTATCAAGATGTTCCAACCCAGCTGAACGAGATCATCTGGTGAGTGAATTTTTACAATTTTGAAGTATACCTTCCTTCATCTTGATGTTTGATAAATTATCATCGTTTGTCCTATTTGCCATAAGTTCATAAATCATCCGTGTATTTTAGGTATTCCTAATCAGCAAATTAGTGCAAAATAAGGACAACGTCCGTCAATTGTTAAGCGCTGGCATATTGCCATTACTCACTGACATGGCAGTTCTTGCTCATCTTCACGTAAGCCGAGCGATAATTCATAATCAGGTTTTATTCCCTTCTAAATGTTCGCTTTATCATATCATTAGATATAACAAAGCTTGTTGATTCTAATTCATTTGAATACGAATACCCATAATTCATTTATAGGTTCAAACAAATATAATCGAGGCTGATATTTCAACGAGAAATGATGGTACCGCGGAATGGTACTATACTGATAAAGCAAGTAAACGACAAGGACCAGTAACTTTCAATGAGGTACGTAACATTTTGCAAATCCTGCTGAAATTTGAACATGCGTAATTTCCCTATTAATGTCGGCATAATCTGATTTCCTTCCGACATTCGCTTAATTCGGAAATGAAGATATTTTTGCAATAACTACCTATAGCCTCTAAAAGAGAAAATAAGCGCTGAAATGTGGATTTCTTCCAATTTCAAATTCAAATTTCACATTATTAACTCAATTTCTATTCAGATGAAAAAGCTTTACGAGCAGAAAGTGATTTTTGAGCGAACACAAATATGGGCACAAGGACTGGACCAATGGACAACACTTTCAGCAGTTTCACAATTTCGATGGACCGTGTGCTGTTCCGCTATAACCAATCCACTGTATAACTTTACGGAGCTTTGCACACTTATTCTGGACATCTTCATTCAGATGTGCACATTTTTTCCATCAAGGTTTGTAAATCTGATGATGTGGCAAATTCAAATTTTTTTTGGTTAACTTTTGCTAAACTGTTATACCGAAAAAGTTAGCACGTTTCTGATTAATTTTGAGTTGTCGATTTGTCTGCAAATAAAGACCAGTAAATAAGCGAAATACGTTCTTTTATTTTAGAGATGAAAATGAATATATAGTGAGACCGCTACCGCATGTTAAACGGAATTTATCTGAACCACTATTACTTTATCAAATTGTTCAGTTACTTCTCACCTATGATCCTGCAATTGTACAACGAGTTGCATCCTTGCTATTACATGTTCTTGAAGTTTGTATTTCTCTAAAAGTTTGTTTATACATAGGTCTATGTACTTTTCTAGCTTTATCATGATAAGAGGAGTGATGAATCTTCAGAATATTCATCATTCGTCTTATTTTGATGAGATGAATGACAAAGATTTTGGAGATTGAACTCTTGGAAAAATTACTAAATTTTTGCTATTTCAAGTTACAGTGGAGTGTTACAGGACAATCCTTTTTTGTCACGGTTATATCTTTCGGGTGTCTTTTTCTTCATTCTTATGTATAATGGTTCAAATTTATTGCCAATTGCACGATTCCTTCATTATACACATATGAAGCAAGCATTTCGATCAGCGGTGGTAAGTCGTAGCATTTTTCAAAAATTTTTTATTGATTTATTTGAATTTTACGTCATATTTAATATGAGATTTGTTTAGGCAAAATCAGAATTTGTTTCTCGCAGCATTCTGAGTCCATTACTTCCGGAAGCAGCAATTTTGTATCTGGAGGAATATGGTGCCGAAAAGTTTGCTCAAATTTTTCTGGGTGAATTTGATAATCCAGAAGTTATATGGAATAATGAAATGAGGTATCCAGTTATCACTTTGGATTACGTCGCTTGCAAAACATGATAAACGAATAGAAATTACAGTCTTTATTCATAGGAACTACAACTTCATTTCTGAAAAATTGAATTTTGAATTAAATTTTTCGTTTTTGCACGCATTTAGCATATTTTATCTTACTTTGGTATGAACGAAAACAATCCAACAAATTGCTGAGAAAATTTGGCGGATAAATCTTCAAATAATATGCCATATTTTCAGGAGACATATGATTGAAAGAATTGCTGTACATATCAGTGATTTTTCCGTTCGGCTTCCATCAAACATCAAAGCTTTGTATCAGTATTGCCCTATCCCTGCCATTGATTATCCGCAGCTTGACGGGGAGTTATTTTGCCACGTATATTATTTACGACTGCTTTGCAACATTAAACGTTTCCCTTCTTGGCCGATACGTGATCCGGTGAGTATGACTGCATGTTAAAATAGCTCTAATTAAACTTGATTTATGGAAGCTATTCAAGCCTAAATTACTGCTTACTTTGTCTTAATAAAACTGATGTATAGCTAGAAAAAGTTTAAAATTTTTTCACAAATATTCTGAATTTCAAAAAATCAGAGAAAATGATGTGCAAAAATGACTACTGTTCAAAACCGTTCATTTTCACACTTTACAGTTTTATATTATATGAGAAAACTGCAAGGTTTTCCTTATTGTAGACAGTATGTGCTTAAATTGATAGCTTTAAATTTTAATCTGCTAAGCTAATTTTATAAAGAAACAAACATACTTTTCGTTCTTTTTTCTCACATGTTTAATGAAGTTAATTTAATATTTTTTTAATTTTTTCATGGAGATGCAATTTCAGGTCACATTTCTTCGTTGTTGTCTAGCAACATGGTTAGACGAAATTGATAAAAAACCACCTGCAATGTCGTTAGAGCAAGCATGTTCCGTCCTGTTACTTTCCAACGATGAATCTACGTAAGTTTTCCTTCGTGAATGAATACCAATGTTACCTGAACATCCAATGCAGTTTGTCTGTTATCGGCACGATGGCTATGCGTGGAATACTGTTAGCGTATTAATTTCTGTAGGAGGAAGTTCGCTGATTAAATTTCGGAGTTTTTCAAGGTTAAAGATAACTGCAAAAATCTTTTTCTTATTTTCAGATGGAAAAATAAATCCGAGGTTCGGCGAGCTTACTATAAGTTAGCTCAAAAGTATCATCCGGACAAAAATCCCAATGGCCGAGAAGTGTTTGAACAGATAACATCTGCCTATGAACTACTTACATCAAATGTACATCATTCTGCTTTGCCAGATTTGCAGCGTGTTATTCTATGTCTGCAAGCTCAGTCGATTGTTTACAAGAATTATTCTAAAGGTTTGTTTTATTCATTTGTTTGAGAATTTTGTGAATTTAGAAAAATTTCAGCAATTTAGTGAATTAAGAGTTTTTCCGAAGTAAAGATTTTCAGTTTTTTAGTGACTGTATGCAAGCAGTTATTCACCAGCCCTTTAGTCTAGTAGCGGTTTACATTCCAATAGCGGTCTACATTTCATAATTAGTCTAACATATTGATATCTTTAGGTTTTGAATGCTAAATAGTTAAGACATTGTGCTGATTGGGCGGTTAATATATGGAATTATTTTCTATGATTTTAGCGCAGAAGTTTGTTGTTATGGTTTGAAACTTTTGTAAAATGACTGATACGAATATTAGGTTTTAATTTTTTTATTGATTATAATATTTTTTGCAGACCTTTCACCCTATAAATACGCTGGTTACGAACAGTTAATTAAAACAATAGATTTGGAGTCGAAAGATGATGCGCTGTTCACGGAAGGTGGTGGACAATTACTTGATGCTGCCGTGGAGTTATGTCGTTATACTCTGATGAGCTCTGCTTTGAATGCTGAGCAATTAAGACGTGATGCTGGTTTGGAAGTTGGTGCTTGAATTTATTTTTCTTGGTTGTTTTGGCAATATAAAAATTTACTCATTACTTTGGAGCTATAGTTTGAAATAAAAGAACTTATTCCACAAATTTTTTCAATTTTTTCCGTACTTCTGTACTTTTATTGTCTTCGTAGCTACTGTCTTATTATTAACGACAAATTAATTTTGTTTTTTAAATTATATATGTAATTATCTATAGAATTCAATTAAAAATTATATGAAGTCAGCTTTTGACTTTGTATATCTTATATTTTTTAAGTTACAGAGAGGGAGGAAATAGAAAATAGTAATTGTTTTAGGCTCTGCTGGCAGCATTTGAACGATGCTCCCCGGTGGTCAATTTAAGTTCGAAGGAGGATGATATGGCAGTGCAAGTATAACGTTTATTATTTTTCATCAGTTATTATTGGTCTCAATTTTCCCTATTAGTAATAGAAAACTAGATCTGTATCCAGTTTAGTACGAGCCCATAGAATTTCGTAGTGTTCGATTTACTATCAAAAATGAGTCCTTTTTTCCAATTGTCGTTGAAAATTAGGTATACTTTACATAATGCTGTTGTTGAGAAATTAGATATTTTCACTTCGTACTTCAACCGATCATATATCTCAGCTTTTCGCAAATTAATCTCATTTTTCCCAATTTATATTTTATTTAACAAGTATTTCGGAATATTTTTGGAGCCAAGTTTTTTATTTAAGGTTTGTATCCATTCGCTTTACTGTTTTGGAATAGCTGCTCAGTTTGATGCTTGCCGTGAAAAAATCTCGGAAATGCCAACTTTGTTCAGTAGCATATGTAGGCTTTTACAGTTTAGTGTAAGTTTTTATTTGTTTTCAAAGGTTGTATCGAGCACGTTCAAAACTCCCACGGCATTTTAATAATTTCAACTTAAGGGAAAATAATTTAAAAGAGCTTGGAACTTAAATCCAAGGATTTTGAAGACGTAATTCCACTTAAGGGGACTTTATGTTTACAGCATATTATTCATCTTGCATGCGCCGCCGCAGAATGTATTTGTTCACTTGCCGTTTGCACCATTCTTCAAATGCATCTTTTTCAATCGGGTGTTATCTGGCAGTTGATCCCACATCTATTTCGATACGATTATACTCTCGATGAAGGAGGTTAACTTCTTTGATTCTTACTTGTGTTGGGCTATTTCAGACGTAAAATAGCTTTGTAAAATTTTCAAGTCATAGGGAAATTTTTGGCATTTTGCATATATAATAGAACTTTGTAGGGTTGAAGTAAAATTTTAATTGAAACTTTGAAAGTTAAAAAAAAAGTATATTTGAGAGCATTTCTTTGCAATTATTATAGGTGTGGAACATAGTGAAGAAACAAATAGGCAATCATTGCATAATAAGTTAGCAAGATCTGGATGCGAAGCATTGGCATGTTTAGCTGGCTTCCGACAAGGAACACCTGATAATGACGGCGTGCAGAAAAGCCTCAGAGCTATGCTTACGCCTTATATATGTCGGCTTATGCAGCAGTTTGAAGATAATGATCGTGTAAGCATTTTGCATATTTTTCTGAGGCGAAATAAAGGATTACTGCGGAAACTTAAACATCATGACAAAACTTGATTTTGGAAAACTAAAATTCTTTGTAGTTTATTAACGAAACTTAATTGTGATATCAGGTGTTGAAAATTTTGAATAGTAACACGGAAGACCCATATCTTATTTGGGATAATGGTATACGGAATGAATTGCTCGAATTTATCGAGTATCATCGCACTTCGACATCCAACACGGTTTGTTCATGTTTAATTTTCATTAAGTTCAATGATCTACATTTTTTTATTTTGTTATGCTCATCGCCATCTATAGCATATATGTTTTTAGTTTTTGAATATTTGTTTCATAATAGTTTTTGAATAGTTAAGTACGGTATTGAACTATAATTTACACTTTTATCCTTTTTTTGGTGGAAAAAATCTATTGCAGAGTGAACTGTTTGGTGGCGAATTCAAACTTTCTGCACATGAAAAGGAATTAATTGTAGGTGATATATTTATACGTGTTTTCAATGAACAACCAAATTTCAATATACAGGTATACTCATTTCTTCCAGTTATTTGAATATAACATTTCTCACTTTTAGACTCTAAAATATTACTATGAACTTGTAATAAATAATTCTGGTAATCTTTGGGCTTCATTTGATTTGCGATGGGGATTTTTGTGATGTTAATATTATGATTTTCTAATACTCGGCTGAATTCTCTTTTAGTTATAGTAGTGAAGTTTTTTATTTTATGTTATCTGTTGATTTTTGGTTTACAGGATGAACTAAAAAATAATCGAGTTGAGCATTTTTTTATTCCGTTCAGAAAGCGAAATAAAACAGTTTTAGGAACCAAAGAAATTTTGCATGGATTTGCTGGACTTCTTGCAAGAAAAAGCTGAGCAATTATTTCAAGATGAAAAAGAAAGAAATGAAAAAAAAGATGATACAATGATTGATTGGTGTATTGAGCCTGCTACCACTGCATCGGATGAGATTCTGCAGCATACTATTATGTCGTTGCAGGCACTTGCCAATTTACTTGTTACAAATGCAGGTATGATGCAAACTACACAATAAGATTTCATTATAAAATTTCATGAATGTAAGGAACTTATTCCATTCTCTGCAATTTATTTCTACAACTTTACATTGAAAAGGTCTCTTATAGACAAATTTCGATGTATTCATATTGTCTTATGTCTTTTTAGGTCTTGAGATCTTGTTAATTGGACACTACAAGTTATTGTTTTCATTTCTTAAACTTCAAGAATCTGTGGAATTACAAGAAATCGCTTTGAAAGTGAGTTTTTTTTTTTATAATTCGTTAATTTTAGTTAACTGACGGTGTATTTCAATCGATGTTTTTTGATATTCAGTTTATTCAGTTGTACTCGTCCTTTTTTAGTGGTAATTCATAATAGCAAAAATTGCAGTTGGTGTCGCTAAGTTCTGTAAATCGTGAATGCGTCGCTGACATCGCTGGTTCTTCACAACTACCTCTGTTGTTTTCCTTAGTTTTACAGAATCACAGCTGTAAGTTGATTATTGCAAATAAACTATGTATCTATCACGAGTGGAGTTTTACTGATGGAATGTTTGCATAGATATTCCCTTACGTAGAGTGTAATAGTACATCATTCACTCATTACTAGTATGTTATCTTCCAGTGATGATGCAAGTTATGCTGAACATGCTATTACATAAATATCATGAAATTGGTTACAGAATTAACTGTTGAGGCTTTTCATTACAAATTTAATGATTATACAGCAGGACAAATAGCCTAAAATTCTGCGAAATTACATTTATTTGAAACAGTGATTTGAAAGCTATTTCTTCATGAGATTACTTAACATGTTAATTACAGTTATTCCAACCGTGCTTTCTACGATGATCACATTGGCATCAAATACGAAGATCGTCAAGGAGTCGCTAGAATATGGTTATTTGAAGTTTCATTTTAGACAAATAAAATTGATAAGAGTAGTTGTTTACATGACGGAATTTTCGTATTCTCATCAGAAAAAAGACCATTTTCGCTTTAGTTCTTCCTCTCAAAAAGGAATCAAATTTCTCAAAATCATCCTAAGAAATTTGATTCTTTCCAATTGCTACTTGTGCCTTCATCAGTCCTGTTTCTGACATGTTTATTTTACTTATTTCATTTATAATTCAAAGCAATGATCAAAGCAGAAATAGAATAGTAGAGAGATACACATCGTGAAATATTAATGCGAAGGTTTATGAATAGATAGTTGCATAACAGAATAAGTATATTTTATTTTATTTTTTCCATTTTTTTTTGTCAAGTTGAAGTATTTTCATCGAGCTTTTGATTTCTTTAGCCAAAATGCTCTTGATTATGAATAATTCAGTATTTTGTTCTAGGTGGCTTGCTGTACATTTTAAGCGTGTTTTTCAATGAACAGTTTGATCCAGCGACACGCATCTTGGCAGCGGAATTGTTGGCGAAAATGCAAGAAGATAAATTGACAGGACCACGATGGACACGATTTATTATGCGTTTTTTGCCATCAATCTTCACGGATGCTTTAAGAGATTCGCCTCAGACAGCGTAAGTGAATTTTTTCTTCGACTGCGGCTTTTTTGGAACTTTTAAAATTTGCAACTTCAACTCACTGTGCTTTGAAAATTTCAAGTAATGAGGAGTGGTATCATTTGAGCAACATGCAATTGCTCTCTTTCCCAAAAATTCTTAAAAACTTTGATATCGTGTTGAGCATAGGTTATCGATGTTTGATTCAACTCATGAAAATCCGGAGTTAATTTGGAATGATGTCGTGCGTTCGAATGTGAAAAATATTGTTTCGCAAGAATTAAACCAACTCAGTTCACTACAGTTGCAGGATCCTTGCACAAAATGGAAAACGGTATTTTTTTCCTTCCATTTATGTTTACTTTTATGACAGAATATGTTGTTTCAAATGAAACTTCATGGTTTTGCTGATCTGTCCATTTTGTGTCCTTAGAACCATCAGAGCAATTAAATTTTATCATTTCTATGATACGTCTGAGCTATTATGTTGTTTGCTTCAAATGCTTTTTCACTTCAGATCGTAAAGACAGTGTAACAATTCTTTTGAATGCATTTCTTCACTTTAGTAACTTTTCGATAATGGCGTGCAACACCATTATGGAGGGACAAAGATATAGGAAAATTAATTAATTGCGAAATTTTGAGTAACGCAGAAACTTGTTAAATTTTAGGGTGCAGCAAATGAAAAGTGCGCATATTCTGATATAATGGACAATGAATTAGTAATTGCTGGAGTGTTTTTACGACTTTTTACCGCAAATCCATCGTGGCAGGTGCGCCATCCGAAGCAGTTTATTGCTGAATTGATTGAAAAAGTTCTGGAATGCATGGAACGACCAACACCAGATTTGGATATCGTTACATCTGCATTCGTTGCTTTGATTTCCAATCATCCAACTGTTGCCAATTATGTATATATTTCAAATATTTTATTGAACATTTCATAAATAGAGATTTCTTCCTTCGGTCGAGTTGTAATATTTATCTTGTTGTAAAAAAGATTACGTCGCTATCTGTTCAACCATTGATTGTAATTCATTCAATTTTAAAGCAGTATCAAATAAGTGTGGAGAGTAAAATGCTGATATTTTTTTTAGCTTCCAGCGCAGGGGTATTTGCCGCAGTTTTGTGCATTAATGTCTTCATCAACTGGTTGCGCTTCCCATTCAGCGATTATAATTCTTTCACATCTTGCCGAAAATACGGTTTGTTTGCGTTCCACAAATTTCTTATTCATTTCGAATTTTTCTTTCTTTGCGTATTTAAAATTTAATTATTTATCCATCATTTATTTGCGCATACTGCTTGTTAACAACCAAAATGATAATATAAATACAAAGTCTTTAGTACTGCGCTGATTCACTTGCCAGATTGAACTGCATTGGAGGTATTATGAAATCAATGAAGCAACAACCAGGTTGATTTAGCGAATTTCATGATGTTTAGATGCCTAATATTTCATCTAATTTAATCTGATCAATCTTGTGCTTTTAACCAGTGGGTGGATTAAATGAAACATTTTGATTGGTTAAGGGTTTTTAAATGCATTATATTGCTCTCTGTGATGAATATGTAATGACCTGATGAATAGCAAAGTTCTTGAAAGAATATGAAATATAAATGATAAATTTGAAGTCGGTTTCTTTAGTTGTTCTCTTCAATCAAGTATTTGTTTGTTATAAGTTTTAATTCCTTTGAGTTTTTACAGCTTTAATCAGAGATTCAGCTCATGCATTAAAGTGTTTGTTGAAACGGAACTGCAGCGAGCTTGCTTCTCAGATGCTCTCGACTGGTATGATTGAATATTTGTTGCAGTTACTTGATGATAATATGAAAGGTTTGTGGTAATTATGGATAATATTAAATTTTGATTTAAATTTTAATCTACGAAAATTGCAGTTTTTCTATATACTTACCACTCATAACATTCTTTTTTTGTGAAAAGCTTAATGTAATGATTGATATTGTTTATAATGTTCTAGAATAATATAAATTATCTTCTTATAAAGTCCACTTTTCACCCTTTTCATCAATTTAGTAGAGTTTTTATAGATGATAATTTATTTTTTTCCGTATCTCTTTCTTCAAGGTGTCGACAATGTTGCTGCGGCAAAAGCAGAAATAGTGGGTGCGTTAAAAAATGTTTCGTCAGATTTACAATATGGTGCTAGAATTGCGGAAATTTTGAGTGAGTCTTCCGTCTGGGCACAATACAAGGATCAACGGCACGACCTTTTTCTGCCAGCGAACAGTGTGCGTGCCATTACAGGTGAAAATTTTATAAGATTCTCGGTACTTTCCAAAAATAATGTGCACACCGAGATGATGACACTCAAACACTAATTATGGATTTTGATGTTAAAATTTGAGTATAAAATCCAGATTTTAATTCCAGGTGCTCCGTCAGGCATTGCCGGCTATTTAACCGAGCAAATGTTTATACCACCTTCTACAAACTTTACACCGCCTCCTGCTTCAAAAAAACTGGATCACGGATAACTGTTGAATTCCAATTTAACTTGATTTTTTTATTGTTTCTATGTTAATGAAAAGTGACCTTTTTGAAGTTGTTTGGTAAATACTTCTGTATGATAAATGATGTTGGAAGAAAGTAGAAAGGTTGAGAATTATTTTCAGTATTTTCAATGTTCACTTAATGTCCATGTTCAGCTTTCAAATTTTCTCTATTCAAATTTAACGAGTTTTGTCACTGTAACTTGGTTTCTGATAAAACTAATCTATAAATTTGATCGTGCAGAAAGAGGTGTAAGGGGATATTTATGATTTGATTAAAAAACTATTGAGAAGTATATCAAAAATTTAGTTTCCATATTTTTTTTTGGAAAGTGTATGACGTGATATTTGAGAAAAGCCAAACATTATGTACATATATGTTTGCATAAATGTACTATATATTGTTATCACTTTTAGTTGTCTCAAGTTGAATTCTACCCTGCTAAAGTATTGATCTTTCCTTTTTGTAATAGTGGAAACCATATTTAGTTTTTTCATTTCTCCAACCTTTAAACTTTTTTGACATGCATATATTTTTCATTGATGAACAATTTTCATGTTTTATGACTTCAAAGAAGTACTTCGAATTCTATCATTTTATGCCTCTCTCTTTAAGCATTTTTCACTTTGTTGTGTTTTCAATTTAAAATTTTCGTTTCAGAGTTTAAAGTTCTTTTTTGATATTTGGTGCCTTTTCCTTTCCTATTTATATTAGGAAAATCTTTGGATAATAAGAAAGAAAGCTGAATTGTGATAAGGCTTTAAAATTAAGCAGCTTTTCATGAAATTTGAAATTGGAATAATTGATATAGAACACATCTCCATTCATTTCTTAATCGTGTTTTTTGTTCTTTAGCTTTATTTTTCTTTCATTTTGCCATTCTATCCAGTATATTATATCGTATGCTTGAATAATGCTGATGATGATCAGTGCGTGCGTCTACTATTTTTGATAATATCTCTATCTTATTTCCTATTTTCCTTACATAACCTTATATTATTAACTTTAAGCAGTTCATTATCATTATTATAATAATGAACTGCATCAAAATTATATTCAATATCTTTCTTTTTTAAGCATTACAAAATATTCAAATCATTTCATCTGAATTTGGTTGTTACTGGAATGTATATAGGAGAGATTTGAATTCTGACAATTGTTTCAATTTGTTTCGAAAATTTGCAATCGAAACATTGTTACATAACATCATTCTTCATTCTTAAATGAAAGAAAATAATTTTGACAGAATTAAAGAAATGGTATTAGAGAGAAGAATATGATAATTTCCAGTGGTTATATGAAATATTTTATTGGTTAGATAGAAAGCAAACAAGGATTATCATAATTGCTAGAACTAAATTATTATTGCTTATTCCTATATCAATTAAAGTGCAATTATATCCAATATAGACACCACAATGATTAACACCAATATTGCTATTCTCTACTGTTACTATTATACAATTTGGTTATTAACATCAAAATTTTTTCTTATAAATTTGCAAAATACAATTATGAATTCAATTAGCTTACGAATTCATTACATTCGGAGAATAATTTCATAGAACAAAAAAAGGCTCTGACTTCAGTTCGCTCTTAATCAACCTTGAATATTCAAAGCGGTGTTGAAGTAATTTATAACAATTAAGAAGCGAAACATAAAACATTACTAATCTTTCTTATAATTAAATTAGCATGATTTGAATGGAATTCACCGCTGCTGTATTTTCTCTCTGTTTTTGAATTAATTCTGATAGTGTAATGATAATTTAAACTATCACTGAAGATTTGCATTAAATGACAGGAATAATCCAATAAATTTGTAATTAAATCAATCCATAAAAGTTTGATAAAAATATTGAATAACGTCATAATAACGTATGAGGTATTTTCCGTTAATTAATATTCAATCCAATTTATTATCAGAAATAAACCAAGCTGACTAACAGTCATGAATATGTTTTCCGATTCTGAACCCTTAACGATTCTGAATCCTTAATCCTGAATCCTTATTGATTGCTAATTTAAATCAAATTTTTTTAATGACAATTCAAACTTTGTGAGCTTTTATAAAGCATCAAAGGAATTATGTATGTAAAGAAAGAGAAGAAATGATGTCATATGAAAAGATCTAATCTTAACAGTTAACATGAAATTTATAAACTACTGCCATAATTCAAGTACTGAAATACGTTCTTGAATACACAGGTAATTTTTAATACAAATTCTGTCTGTTGTACATGTCTGTCTGACTTATTTTCATGTTCGTGGTGTATGTGTCTACCCGTCTGTTCCGTCCATTTGTCTGTTTGTTCGTGTGTTTGTCTGTTCGCATATATAATGAAGTGCTAATACTTGTTAAATATGGCTACAATTCGCACCCTAAATATAAACAAACATTTCTCAACTTGCTAGTTTGTATCAACCGTTCTCCGATTACTTTTTCCGGTTTTCCTTCTGTTTACATCGATCAAGTGGACTGATTGATCATATAGTTATCACTTACTGTTATATGTATAAGTTAATTATTATTAATTGAATTTAATTTTATTATCAAATTGAAAATGACTAAAGTATAAATATTGTTCAAATTTAATTTAAAATACTAAAAATGATAAAAATGTTTGGAGCAAAATACAAATTATCAGTGTTAAATTTGAAATTTAATTTAAAATATGAAATAGATTGAAAAAAATTTTTAAATTAAATTAAAGCAACATAAAAAACAACATTGATTTAAATCATAACAATTTTTTTATTTTATAGTATAAACTATAAAATCAAAATTAAATAGCATTTTCAGCAAATTATCAAATGATTGAAAGAATTAAAAGTTTGTTACGAATTTAAACTTATTGAGAACAAAATTTTAAATAAATTATTATTTTTATTTGAAGTGAAATTTCAATTTGATTTAATGAAAAATGAAATTTAATTTTTGTTTTCATCGAAAGGTGAACTTTGAACTAATTAGTAAATTGATTTTATTTTCATTTTTCTTGAACTTACACCCAACTTTCATACCATTAATTCATTTCTTTTATTACTCCTTGCAGTTTACAACGTTACCACTTCATTAAATTTTATTTTCAGCGTTTTTCACGTACAGATACGTCGTAAATGCGATCACATATCATTAATAGTTTATTATAATTGATAAAGTTAATTTTTTTATCAAATATTAATTATCATTCAAAATAATTGTTTTCTTTCATTGATTACATTTCATTAATTTCAACTTTCAATTAATTTAATTAAAAATGCCATAAAACAAAATTAGAAAGAGTAAAAAAAGGATGAAATAAAAACCCTAAAAATGAAAAAGAAAATTGAATAAAATCAAATAAAAGAACAATTATTTACAAAGATACTGGATGGTCACTTCTGGACAATATATGTTTTATTTACTGAAAGTATTAGCAAAACTATAAACAACAGATAGCTATTATTATGATTATTATTATTAGTAGTAGTGATAGTTGGTATCGTTGATGAACTCTATTCAATAGGGTTAATATTGAAGCAAATTGGTAGAAGTGGGAGGTCGCGGGAAAAAGAGAATTGATTTGAAGGAGGAAAACGCAAGAAAAGTAGATGCTTACAAGTTACAACTACCGTAGTCAAATTTACACATATAACTAACTGCTTGTAAATGTAACTATAATTTTATATTCATCAAAGAAATTTAACTTTTGATCATCTGCATTCCTTACCATTGATCAATCAATTACGAATATAGCATTAATAACAAATGCGATATTCAGGAATAAATTGTATAATAATTTCAAGGCTATTTGAAGACAAAAAGTTTCGGTACTTTATGGGCAATTTAAGGATTTTGGATTAAGTGCATTTATTAGTCGAACTTTCAGAATGATCGGCAAGTGAAAGTGATGGAATATTTACTTCATCAATTTAAATGATATCCATTTTATTTTTGCTCAGTACCAATCAAATTTAATCTTATTCTTTTTTTCAAAATTTACTTTTATATTTTTGTTTTTCCATTACTCATTTCACTGTTGTCTATTTTTATCACATCTTTATCAAAAACAAAAGAAAACAGCTAATTATGAAAATAATAGTTGAATGGATAGAAATTAGGAACGATGCGTTGTTCATCGAGTTGAAATGCCTTCGAAGAATCTAAATGAATTCCTAAAATGTTTTTGAAATGCCTAAAATTTCAAAAAAAAAAAGGATGATGGTAAGTTTATTGAAAATATTTAAAATATAAAGCATTTAATGAAAGAATTTAAGAAGTACGACATTCAATGTTAATTATTAGTTTTGGTAATAAATTTTTGAAAATTTTAATTGTGCAAAAAATTTTGAAACACATTTCTTGAATTGTTATTAAGAATGTAAGTGAAACATCAAAGGATGAAGCGACGCTTACATTTCACACTCTGTAATTTATATAATTTTAATTGCAACAAAATTAAAGAAAGCCATTAATGATATGTGCGTAAATATGTAAATAAAAGGTATCGTTGTTATTATTCCTTTAAAATCATATAATTTTATTTCAGTTTTTATTTGAAATTAAGAAAGGAAATTGTTTTCTTCAATAATTTTTGATTTTAATCATCAAAATTTCACTTTTTCTTCATTTTCGGCTTTTGTTTTATTATCGCTTAGAGAAAGCAATAAATTGAAAATATATATTATTGGAAGATTTAATGGAGCACAACAAATATTCCTTTCAATTTTTTATTTCGAAAATTTTATTTTACAAATAGTTAATATCAAATATAATAATATATGTAAAAATCAATAAAAAAAATTTCATCAAAATTTCTTTCATACATTATCCTAATTTATTCTCATCTTCTAACCTTCGGCTATTTACCTATGAGCAATACAAAAATTGATTAAAGGTAAAGAAAAATATATACATATAGCTTTTGTCTTCTTTATAAAAATCAATATATATAACTATAATTTATAATTTATAAAGTATATATAATTGCATTATTTAAGTATATATAACATTCTGTATATGTGCAACATATATTCCTATATATATTTTAGTATATGTAATAAATATTTCTATATATGATATTGAGCTGTGTATATGTATTATTTGAAAAAACAGTATGTATTCCAATA
This sequence comes from Cercopithifilaria johnstoni, assembly GCA_916381525.1. Classification (NCBI taxonomy): domain Eukaryota; kingdom Metazoa; phylum Nematoda; class Chromadorea; order Rhabditida; family Onchocercidae; genus Cercopithifilaria; species Cercopithifilaria johnstoni. The sequence continues at coordinate 48,110 of CAKAEH010001354.1, forward strand.
AGTATTTCAAAATATGCGTATAGCATATGTTCTCAATAAGTGTTATTAACTGTGTATGTAATATATTTTCCTATATGTATAAATTATATATGTGTTATTTAAGTATATTATATATGTAATTCCTATAGAATGTTTTATTTATTTGAGTGTATCAGAAAAATCAACCGATAATAATATCCGTAAAGAATCGGAAAGAAAGTGTTACAAGAAAAAAAGGAAAATTATCAGTTTGAAAAGAAGGGAATAGTAATAGAAGGAAAAGATAGAAGGAATAAATGAAAAAAAAGGTAAGGTATTAATTGTGAAATGATATTTTCTCCTTTCTTTGCATGTTTGGAAACATTTGTGAAAACGATGATCTTAATGTATTGGGAATATAAAATTGAAATAAATTTTAGGTTTGATGAATAAATGAGCCGAAAATGAAGCTATTGGAAAGCATTAAACCGATCGTTGCATTAACCAACCAACCGATCGCACTTATCGGCAATCCTTTTACAACCCTCTTCAAAAGCGATGAAAATGAAATAAATTATCCTTCCCATCTAATCGTCCTTTAATAATATTGATAAGATGGTGACGAATTTGACTAAAATAATTATAGATTTAACATCTCTTTTTGCTACTTCATCTATTTTGTTATTTCTTTTTCTTAGTCATCAAATTTGATCAGTATAGAAAAGTGATGAGATTAATTGATCGATTGTTTAACCTCTGTTCATTAATAATTATGATAATTAAAGTTCTTTGTAAGACATTGATCGGATAAAGTATTGTTAATCGAATAAATAATAGCAATAATCGTTGTTTGATGTATTGCAACTTTTAATAGAGATGATCTAATATGCTCTTTTACAAATATCTCATGTAGGAATATAATATAAATATAAAACAATTGATTAGAAACTATTATTTTCAATCAGATCGAAATACATACCGTATTTTTAAGTTGTTGATAGGCGGCTCATTTTGATTCCTCGAAATTACTGTAAAATTTTATTCATTTCAATAAAATAAATTTAAAAAAGTAAAGCAAAAAAAGAAAACAAAAGAAAATATAAAATTAAACTTTGAAAATTTTGCAAACTTTTCATCATTTTTAATCATTTTTGTATGCATAAACAATGTTTTTAGAAACTTTTCTTCTCAAAAATTAACATTAAAGATTGAATTTCAAAATTGAAAGTTTTAATTTGTGGCGATATTATGAAAATATTATTCCTAAAACTTTCAATATTTCTAATCGAATAATTTATTCATTTTGTTTTTGTGTCATAAAACAAAAGAAAGAGTTCAAATGTCATAAAACAAAAGAGAAGGAAAGTTTCTTACTTGAAAACCTTTTAAATTTTAAGAAAAAAAGAATAGAATCGAATCAAAGCATATTTAATTATTTGGTTCGTACACGAAATGCACATTTGCATATATTATTTTGCAATTGCAGTAAAATAAGCAACGCATACAGGTACAACTGTAAAATATAGTTATAATTACAGTAAACCAGAAAATGCAATTAGGACTACTGTAGAATTAACACACACATACCTACAAATACGATTGCAATTACTGTAAAAATAGATAGATTTGCTAAAAAAGGACAATCAATGAATCATTTCAATAAACAATTAACATTAATTAACATTTTATGATGGAAAAATGAATTAAAATATGTAAAGAAGCGAAAAAGAATTCGTTGGATTGAAAATAAAAGATAAACTTTAAAAAAATTATAAATTTTTATTAATTTTCATTAGATCGGAAAAGATAAATGAACACTTATTTCCATTTTATTTCTCTTTCTATCCAAAAATTTAATGTTCAATTGTCAGTGAAAAAAAGGTTGGGAATGAAATATGCAAAATTATTGTTCAAAGTTGCGAAAACTTCAGAAGAAAGAGAAAAAAAGAAAAGAAAAGATAAAAATATAACAAAAAACTTAATTAATTACTTTTAAATTAAATAACACTTTTGTATGAATGAATTATTTAAGTCTAAAATCTATAAAATACAACGAAATTGTCATTAATAAAAAAAATGAGAAATGAAATACATTTATTTATTATTACGACAAATTTTGATTTGAATAAACTTAGGTAAAATCATTAAACATAATTATAATTTAGCTTTACCATAACCAAATCGTTTTCGGATGATTGGTTTAATTTGAAAATTGACTCAGATTATAGGATTTTTTGAATTTCATTATATTTTCCTGAAACTTGGCAGTATATCAGTGTTGTGAGAAATTTTTAGATGAAATTCATGGTCTAACGGAAGTTTATCACTTTGACTGAAATTTCTTTTAATTTTTCGATTACAGTAATTTAAAGTTATACAGAAATCCAATGAGAAAAGGGAAGATGATCTATTTTTTCTGAAATTATCAATGAAACTTAATTCAAAAATCCAATGAAAAACAAAAAATATAATCTCAAAAATAAATTTTATGGATGTTTCATGCATTCATTCAGTGCCTTTCGAATTTGTTGCTTTTCCGGAATCTAATTTAACTCGCTTATGTTTGGTACGACGATTCTGGAACCATACTTTAACCTGAAATGATAATATATCTTAAAGATTGGATGAAATATTCTGCTTTATGAATAAGAGAGTAATGCTTCTGTTATTTTAAGAAATATTATGTGAGTTCTACTAATTCTCAAATATTTTAGAATTTTGGGAATTAACTATTTCACAAAATTTCGCATTGTTTTATTTCAAAGATTCCTATATATTTTCTTGGGAAAGTTTAATATTTTATTTTTTATAATATTTAAATGCGAAAAAATTAAGGTAAGAGATATGAATAAAAAAGATAATGAAATATTATATTTTCATTATAGATTAAAAAATGAATCAAATAATTAATCATAATCAAATCATACAATCTTTCTTTTTCATTTTCCAATTTGATAGGTTTAAATGATAGTAATTCAATAATACTATTATTATGTGCCATATATTTTTGACTAAAATTTCCATCAATGAATTAATAAACAAATTAACAAACGATATTCGAATAGCAAATAATTTGTACAATTTGAAAAGATTGATTTGTTCTAATTCACACTACCTTAATTAATTATGACTAATCCATTTAATTAGCACATAATATTTGTCCATTATGTAATATCGTCCTTTTTTGCCAACCATCAAACTTATACTTTATTAATTATTGAATTCTAATTGTAAACATAATGTTCCTTATTTCTTTATTCAATTAAATTTTAATTTCCAATATTCCTTCTAAGTTTATTCCTTTTCATTTCATTGAAAACTATTTTCCGTTAGGAGGCATTAAAGTTAAATTAACAAAATCTAATTAATTTGATTTAAATAGATTCATAAGATATCTTTATCATAATTCGTTGAATTTAAAATTTTGATTATTCCATCCCTACAGCTTTATTAGTCTTTCTCTCTTTCATCTTTTTCTCTTTCCCTTTCTCTCTTCCATATCCTTCAACTATATTCCACTTGTCAATTGTTGTCATTTTGGCATTTTTCTTGTATTTTATTGTTTACTTAATAGCTTTAAACAGGCTACTATGGTAAGTGGCACACACATACCTTTTTCTTCTTTTCTTTTCCATCTATTTAAATTAATTATGCTCCTCAACATAATTACAGGTGTAAATTTTAGAATTATAAAGAGATTTAAATTAAATTTTTTTAATTTACATAAATTTGACATTGCATTTATAAAATATAAGAGAAAAATGTTTACTAGAATTTTTCCCTAATTAAATTACTCACGTAGTTAAGTTATAACTCATTAATTATAATTATTATTTAAGATTGATCGACCATTTGAAATTAATAGACTTTTTAACTATACCATAAATGGATATTTCAAGTATGGTTATGCTTGAATTTTACAAATGAAGAAAATTTTGAGTCAAAAATAGAATTTGATGTATAATTGTGACTTTTTTATTATTAACTGAATTACTAAACTTACGACAAAGCTAAAATTATTATAAATTTTCTATGAAGCAAAAGAGTTTTCCCGAGATTTACTGCAATATATATAATACTTTAAAATGAATTAAGAAAGGGAAAATCAATAACATATTACTAAGCATTAAATAATCATTTTTATAAGAACGAACTTTTTCAACATTCATCGCAGAATATTTTTCGCTTCCCTAAATTTGTGGATGAAGAATTGATCGAAATAATTATATCAAATAAATATAATAAATTTATTCTCGTTTCTTCCTTGGAAAATATAAATCAAATTAAAAACATTTCATTGAATTTTTGTTTTTTTAAAATTTAAATTAAAATTTGCAAAATTTTCTGAAACATATGGTATTAGCACCTTTGCCTTAGCTGTCCCAACTAATCATTACTTATACTAAACACGAATAAATAATTAAATTAAAATTTTTACCTGTGTTTCGGTAAGTGAAAGACTGGTTGCTAATTCTCGACGTTCATTTCCAATCACATAATGATTTAATTCGAATGCTTTTTCAAGTTCAACCAATTGTTGGGGTGAAAAAGCGGTACGAATTCTTTTATTCTTTCGAAACGGTTGTAAAAAGAGGCCAGCGGTAGTTTCATCTTAATTTTAAATATTTGAATTATTTGGAAAATTTTATTCAATTATAAAAGAATGTGTGCTTTGTAATTTTTAAATAAAATAAGAAAGGAAGAAATCAATCAATCGATCAATCAATCAATCAATCAATCAATCAATTACTCTGTAAGAAATGAAAGTAAAATTGTTTTGATTAAAGTAAGAAGAGAAAGAATTTCTTAAAATAAAAGAGAAATTCTCTTCTTACTTTTTATCAACAACAATTTTATTTTCATTTCTTTCAAAGTGATTAATTGTTATTTAAATTTTTGGAAAATTTTATTCAGCTATAAAAGAATATTTGCTTAGGAGAACTTTAGTAGCTAAAATGGTCATAGGTCAAAAAGATGATAATCAGTAACTGCAAGTGATTAAAGGAAATGAATGGGCAATGAATAAATCCTATCCTACAACATTAATTACATTATTAATAATTGATAAAATTAATTAATTAAGACTTTTGACAGATTAAAAAAATTCTTTCCTCATTTTACTTTAGTGAAAATATGATAAAAAAGAGGAAAAATAAAAGGAAATATTGGTTGGATGTAATGATGAATCTAATGGATGGATGAATATAAGGGTTATATATTAGAAGAGAATGTTTCAAACCATTAATTTACTCAACAAATTTACAGGCAACCAACAATTTAGTAGCACAAATTTATGGGTAATTTAAGATGAAATATTTGTGACAAATTTACTCAATCCATTTCCTATTCTTATCTTTCTTAACTCAAATAGTAATAATATATTATGTTTCTCATTTATTGTGACAGATAATTTTTTAATTCTTAACATTTCCTTTTAAAATATGAAATTTAAGGAATTGAAATTTTTAAGATATTTTTTCTTATGAATGAATTTTGGTAATTGGTTTTTTGTTAAGTAATTGGGTTAAATTTCTGTTTAAAAAAGATAGCAAACTTCCATAGTTGTTAGGATTATATAATAAATGAAAGAGAGTAAATGATAATAACAAGAAATTGCTTAGTTTGTTTAATAATCAAAAATGATTTAACTAAAATTAATTGCTAATTATTAGGTAGGAAAGTGTTCATATCGATTTAATCCAATCTAACTAAATAGAAAGATTTAATTACTGAAATTCTGAGGATCCATCGAAAATTCATTGGAATATGCGATCGATTAAGAAACTTACCTGTTCTACTTCATTTATATTGATCCAATGTATGGTTGCAATTTTTAACACCATCAAATTTTTTTCTCTTCTTAATATTTTGCACTATTTGTTAAACTTATATTCAATTCATTAAAGTTAAATTTGTTAACTTAACTTATTAGAATTAATTAATTAATTTAACTTACAGTTCTTGCACTTCATATACTTAATATTGCGATTAAAATCAATAATTAACATTCGATATTGCAATTAATATGGCATAAAAGAGCAAGTTTTATTTTATTTTAAATTAAAATTTTATTGATCGGATCACATTCTATTCAAATGATAGATTTTAGAATGTTAAAGAAAACATTAGATTGGATGCTCACCAATAAAGCCATTAATAGTTAGCAAAGCATACTGTAATAATCGATCATTTGTTTATTATTTGTTTACTTTCAATTTATGTATTTTGAGAGATTGAAGTTTGCGGAGACATAAAAGTTACGCTTTCACTTCTGATAATAAAATAATTCAAACTTCACTACACATAAAAAGATAAGTTCAAAACAAACCAAAATGTCGATAACCAGATTGTTGAATAAGTTCAATCCATTGTTGTGACCATAATTTTTGTTGATTATGACAGATATCGTTATCATTGACACCCATAATAAAAGGATTTGTTGATGCCATCTGTAAAAAGAATTGCGAACATTTCTAAGAAATGAAATTAAAAATAAATTCAAATATAGGAAATGAGCTAAATTTTGAAAATTGAAATATTCTCATATATTTATTGCAAGATATAATTTAAAATAACACTTTTTCATTTTCCTTTTCCAAAACATTATAAAATAAAAAAGAAAATTAAATAATATTTTGAATTTCCCAAAAATATTTCTTATGCTAATTAATGATTAGAAGTAATATTGGAATTAATATCTATTCATTATATTAAAATGAAAAAAATAAAAGTATTGTTTTTTAATTTGACAGCAATTATTGAAAAACAAGAAATGTATTGAAAAGATAAAATATGACACTTTCATTATTTCATATCATTTATCAAAGTGATATGTTTGTTACACTAAATAACAGAATGATTACTGTGATTTTGTTGAATTTTCAGAATATTTTTTTGTCAAAAAAGAAATGCATAATTGAGGAAAGAAAATGTAATCAATAGAAAAGAGATAAAAAAGGATAGATTAATTATAGACATTAGACGACAGCTTTGGTTGATTTGATATTATTAGTACAAAAAAGATGAGAATTATTGAGGTTGGCAATATTATTAACCAATAAACAATTCATACATTTCATTGTTACATATAAATCATCAAAATAATCGATAACTTTATTCAACTATTATATTATCTATTCATTTATACGGGCAAATCTGTTGATGCTATTAAAAAAAATAAATTTTTGTGATAAATATTTATCAGTAGGAATTGTTAAATGTTTAATCAATAACTTACTTTTAAATATTATATATTCCTAAACTTAGCTATACTAAAATGCTATAAAAAGGATGTGAATTTGTTTAGCATTATGCAGGTACTTTTATAACAACTTTAATAAAGTTTATTTGTTTGTAATTAGTTTAATTTGATAATTAGAGAAGAAACAGTAAGGAGAAAAAAGGTAAAGTAAAAATTACCTGAATATGTGGGAGTAAAACATCAAAATAGGATAGCGTTTGTGGAATTGGCGCTGATAAGCATACAATCGGATGGCAAGATGTTGGCGAAATTGAATTATTATTACTATTACAATTATTAGTACTATTATTATTACTATTGTTATTATTGTTGTTGTTATTGTTGTTGTTGTTGTTGTTGTTTTTATTTCTTGTAACAGTTTGATAATCAGATTTGTAACTCTGATTAGCTATTATATTTGGTAAAAATAATTCTCGACTTGTTCCCGGTATGCATTCATTTGGACTTGTAGCTAATTCAGTTGAATGTTCATGGGATTCGGTTGATTTTACATTCGAAAAATGTTGATTCAACGTAGAACTTTTAAGTTGAACAGATGATAGCTTATTGAGGGTAGCAGTAAATGCTGGTGAAATAACATCCTCATTGGATGATAGGATTTTTGGATGTGAAATAATATCAGCTTCGGATGTTTGATCTGAGCTACGCTCACTAGAATATATTTCTCGTTGTTGTTGTTGTTGTTGGTGATGATGATGATAGTGATGTTGATGGTGATGATGACGATAATGGTGATGATTGTGACGATGATGATAATGATAATGATGATTACTAATTAAATTTTCCACCGAAAAATTTAATGATGATGGCATAACAGCAATTAATATTATAAGCATCGACCAAAAAATTTATTCTAAAATAAATTATGCAAATTTTTTTCCTTTTTTGCTTATTTTTCCAAAATTACCAATCAATGCAAAATATTCGTCGTTTTGTTGTTGTTTTTCTTCACAAATATTTCAATAATTATCATTCATATGGATGGACAATATGAATGGACAGTATGGTTGGACAATATGGATGGACAGTATGGATGGAAAACGTGGATGGACAATGTGGATGGAAGTATAGATGGACAATGTGGATGGACAGTATGAATGGAACAATGTGGATAGACAGTATGGATGGAACAATTCTTCGATGCAAACATTCCAGTAATTAGCACTGATATTTGTCACAGAATATGGTAATAAATAAATGAAACAATATTGGTCATTGCAAAACTTATCATAATCGTTGAGATCCTTCAAACAAACAAAACAAAACGTTGATGATATTTACCATACCAATAAGATTGAATGTCTTTTAAAGGCGGAGCATTTTTCAGACTTAACAAAATGAAGAAATGGGTGTGTGTGTGTGTGTGTATGGATGGAATTATCTATCCATCTATCTCTATCTATCTGTCATCTGAACAGAATTTTAAGATAGACTTCGAATTAGAACTAGCTAGCTGTTAATTATTATTATGAGAAGTTCATAAGACAAGAAAATTTGTAGTAAAAAGTAAAAAAATGGATGGGAAAAAGAGAGAAGCAATCGTATATCTCAATTCTATTATTTATTTTTTTACATCTAAACTTTTTCTGTTATCTATTTTTTATCATTGTTATTATCATTATCGTTATCGTTGTTGCTGTTATTATTAACATCAAAATTACTATTATTTTTATTATATCTGTCTACTAAATATATTCTAAATTAATTGGTTTTTAAATTTTCTGCCAATTATTTTGTCTAAATTTAAATTTTTAATGGTTAATAAATTGATTCATTATTTTTATGACATATTAGATATAGAATATTATGTTTGGTACAGTCAACACTCCATTCAAATATTTTTTCAGCCTATTCTAAAATTGTAATAAATAATAGTTGCATGGGTAAATTAATCACTCTTTTATCGCTTCCGCATTTTGTTAAATTTTTTGCAAATTTAATAGTGATATATTTAAAATTAATATAAATCTATTATCATGAATTATCTATCATTATTATGATTATTATAATCATACATATTCACATATTATCATCATCATCATCAGGATCATTATCAATATTATAATCATTGCATTTCAAAAAGCTCCTATTATCTCCTTTTCATTCATAACTATTTTTCTTCTTTCTTCCACCTTCCTTTTCCCCGCTACTACCAAATACCTTTTAACAAATAATTCATTCATTCCAAAACGGTTCCTTCTAATTTACTGATTTTCATTATTTTCATTTGGTGAGAAAATATACCGAATATGTGAATATGCAATATGCCTATCTTTTGATAATATCTAAAAAAAGCGGACCATTTGGGTTAATGGGTTTTACCCGTTCTTTTGCTTTATGGCTTATTTACCCTTTTTCATTTTCTTTCCCCATTCCCCCCCGCTATTTCCCTTATCCGATTTCTTCCTTCTTTCCCCCGCTCACTATTCATTGTACGATATTCCATAAAGTTAGAATGCATAATCAATTTGATTAAGCGAGAGAGAAACAAAATCTACCAATAATTGCAATTAAGAAATCGTTTCTTTCTTTTTGCATATATAAACTTCATTTATTTATATTTTTTGATAATAATTATTATAAATATAAAAATAATATTACAAAAATTTTTCGTTGATCGTATAAAAATTGATGGATTGATTTTAATTGGGAATAAAATTAAATTGGAAAATATAAATTTTTTTTCTTTTTATTTTAAATTAATGAATTATTTTGTGAATTGTTTTTCTAATTTCAGACTTCTAAAAAACAATAGGAAATTTAATAAGTAAAAAGAAAAAGAAAATGACAGATCTTAACTTAATTAGTTTATTTGGTTATTAATTTTTAATTAAAATGATATATATATATGTAAATCTCATAGTATCTTTTACCTTTTCTTTTTGTTTATTCTTTTATTACAAGAAAAATTTTATGAAAAAAAAGAAATAAAATTCAAATTTATGCAAGTCTCCATAATAAATTTCATTTTCATACAATAATTTAATCATTTCTAATAATAATAGTAATTAATAATAGTAGTAATTAATAATTATAAGTAATAATATTAATAAATAATAATAATAGCATTTATATTATTCAGTGTTTCAGGGATATTTTTTACGTAACACTTCAGTAACAAATACAATCAATAATTACGTAATGATAGATTATTGAATTGTATAAATTTCGATTATTGAATAGTAGATCACAGCACAGGGATGAGTAGATTTACTTACAAATTTATGTAGGAGAATGAAAAAGTTCAAAATTGATATTCTCAAAGTGAAACTACTCTTAAATTTGAGATTTACGCTCTCCGATATGATTATATTATTAACTAACATATCTGAAGTTTCGCTCTAATTTTCATCCCAAAATTAGGAAATTAAATTGAATGTTTTAAATTTAAAACAAGAAACATTTCTCTATCTGAAAAAACATATACAATAACAAAACATTTAATCGATAAGTTCAGTTTTGATCCCTAAAAATGTTAAGTATGATAATATCAAGAATGCTTCTTCCTTTCTTGCTTAATTTGTCATTCTGTACGGATCGATCTAAATTATGAACATTGTAAAGGATAAAATTAAATGCAATTTTTAAGATTAATTTTACTGTTTTGTAATTCAGTTTTGAATTTTAAGCTTTATTTCTTGTTTAAAAACATCAAACTGTTTAACAAATATTGATTAATATTTCCTTTTATATAGCAAACAGTAATTTTAGCAAATCTCAAAATTCTTCTACTACGCAGTTATAAGTTTTGTAATATACAAATTTGTGTTTCTTCATTTATTTTCGTCGATGAGAAAATTAATCAATATTTAGTTGTGAGAGAAATTTATTAAAGTCATTACACATGCTTCCTTCAAGGTTTGTTAAAATATTGCCCGAGATTTACCATGTTTAGAAGTGTTATTTGTTCTACTTCAGTAAGCGCCCGTAACACTTCTATATTTTTCAAAAAATAAATTTTGAAATTCAGAACGAAAATTTTCGGCTCCTATTGACAGGAGAAAAATGTTTGAAAACATTGGTATGATCTTTAATTTGAATAATTCATCCAAGAAGCGAATACTTGATTATATATTATTGATCGATCAGTGTCCAGAAGAAAAACCATGATTAGTCTGCGGATAGTAACAAAAAATTGTTCGAAAATCTTTACTGAAATTTAAAATAAGCATAAGATTGATGAAATTGACGAAATTTTGAAATGTATTTATAATTATGTTTAATTTATTAACATAAAAATGAATTAATTATTGGTTCTATTACAACTATTCTTATCTTATGATTACAGGTAAATATGTTTTACCGATAGAAAGAAGAAATCCTAAAATCTTGAACAAAAGTTAACCACAAATTTTTCCAAGTCAACAATATTATTTGTTGCAACATTTAGCAATAGTTCTTAAGCTATTAATTGGATTAGGATAACAAGCATGTTGATATATTTCAGTATTCAGTGCATTTTCATTGAATATTTAACTTTCCTTAATTCACAAACAATTCCATAAGTTGCCTTTTCTTTTACTATTCAGAAAGAATGGATGGATGGATTGATGGATTAGTTGAAAAGGTCAAAATTTCAATTTCAAAATAAATGACTTTTAAATAAAAATATTGTGAAAGAAATCAGTGAAAATAATTTTATTTTCAAATATCACAAACGCATTTTATTTCATTAAACTTTCACTAACATTTCATTTTCTTTCTCATTTATCACAAAAAGTAGTGAAAAACATTTGTTATGTAATATATTTGAAATTGATATCAAAAAATTCACATAATTTGAAAAATTAAAAGTCTGAATCAGAAAATAAAAATACCGTGTCAATTATTGAAAATAAAATGGTATCTTACGGTAACGGTATCTCGCTACCGTAAGAACGGTCAAAAATAAGATGTATTGATAAAGTAATGATACTTTAAGATAAGCATACCATATTATCAATAGAGAATTACTTAATTTTATTACTGTTAATATTATTACAGTACACAATCCAATTTTACTTTTATCAGATCATAAAATATCAATTATTTCCACCGTATATATTAAAACTTTGATACTGTATATGATCGTTCGCCAAAAACTATTCGCTGAATTGTGAAGTTACATACAGTTTATTAAATAAACAGCATAAGCAACATATATTGCAATATATAAACATACATTCTTAAACATTCATTTATAAATATACTAACCATAAACAAATCTATATGATTTGCATATACGTGCGTACGTATAAGTAAGTACAAATCAAATATTTATCATAATTGTTGAGGGGAGAAAAATATTGCAATTATTGGAAATTAATTAATTATTTGAGGAATACAAGAATTGTTCAGTGAAAGATGGAATTCTATATTGAATAATATATCGTCTGATATTGCAAAAAAAAAAGATTGGAAATGAAAGATCGTCCAACTTAACTTAAAGATCGAATGATAAATGCTTATCGAATAATTATTGCTTACAGTAATCAATTACTATGATTTTTACAAACTTTGCACTTCGGTGAAACAGCAAAAAAAGCGAAATTTGAATATTCATTCTTATTAACTATACTATTAACGATAACTTAACACAATGATAATTGAACAGTATTCTTTTCTATATATCTACCTTAGGACTTAAGAATTTTAATTTCTTATTACTAACTTTTTTCCATAAATTTTTCGGAATCGCAGTAAATGATGATGAATCAGTTCAAGAAAAAAATTTGGCTTTCCTAAATTTCCAACATATTTCAGATTTATCTTCCATAATCTTTTAAATTCAAATAATCCAATGAAATGTATTTGTCGAAGTATTCCTCTAATTTCCAAATTTCGTAGAAGTTTAGCAAACATCTCTTATCTTATATTATTATTACTGCTACATTATCATCGTTTTCAAAACAAAGAAAAACCCTACGAGGTTATGCAAATTATTTTCAACGAAAGAAAGCTGCCACCAATTTCTACGACATTTTTAAAAATTCGAAATTATCCATGTCATCTAACAACGAAAATTTTTTTTTCAAATGTAGAAATTTTAAAAAAAGTTGGAAATAATTAAAGTGTAAAGATACAATAAAATCATATATTTATTGTAACATTTCATCGCATAATATTATGATAATGAAAAGGACAGAAATTCATTCAACTATAAATCTCATTGGAAATGATATTAATCGATGGGAAATATCCAATATTATAATTAGCATTTTAATCGTATGTACAAATTATAAATGCATTAACATTTCTTTAAAAGTAATAAAGCAAAATTTTCCGTTTTAAATCTTTTAATAATTTCAAATATTTGAAATTTAAGTTAAAATTATGATCGTTTCAGATAGCAAAATATCTATCATTGCGTATTTACTAAAGCAGGTGACAGTTAGATGAGTAAAATTATAAGCTTCACAATTAAATATCAGTAATTAGGAAAATTATATGGAATGATTAGTAGGATTATTGATAATGGTTGTAATTTAGAATACAAATCGATAGTATCAAAGAAATTCCCAAATTAAATAATCGATATTACAATACCGTATATTGTTATAATATATGATACCCTGACATATTCGACATATTCGTATTTTCAACAGTTTATATCATACTTTTTTAGAGGAACAAAAAAAAGAGAAGTTTTGAAATGCAAGAAAAAAAAGCCTCAATTTAAATATTTTGAAAAACTATGCGATTACGAAATGATTTGAAGATAATTTTCACTGTTACTTTACTTAATATCATTTCTGACAAATTATTTTATAGTTTATTGTACTTACAGATTTAAATTTCTTATTGAATTCTTTTGATTTTTGTTATTAATTTAAGGGAATAAAATGTCAGTTAATTAGCAAGATATATTAATTTTTGAGTTATAACAAGGAGTCAAATATCGCCAACATAAATTTGCAAAGAGGAAGGAATAAAAAGGAAAAAAAATTGTATTTTGAAATTTTGATTGATATAGTTTGAAATTTTACATTCATCTCAGTTTCACTGAAATCCAAAAAAACCCACAAGGTAATATTAAATATTAATCAACTGCTTGTTAAATCTATTTGGCTTATATCATCTTAAGGATATTGTAAATGAAAGAATTACGATTAGAGTACTAAAAATAGTTTTTAAAAGAAGATAATTATAGTTCAGAATCGTTTTTGTAAAAGATATTAATATGTAACAAATCAAATGAGAGTGATATTACATATCGATCAATCTTGCATTAATTATTACCAGTAAACCAATCAAAGTATCCGGAAGAGAAGTTAAATAATGAAAAAGAAAGGAATATGTACGAAAGATTTGTATTCCATTCTGTCATTAAATTAAATAATAAATATATTAATAGACTTTAGATAGTAATAGTAATTATAAAAAAACGTCCCTTTATTGATCTAATCATGCCTTATCATTATTATCATAATGTAATAAAAAATGAATATAGAAAATAAAAAGATCTAATAAATACATAAATAAAGGTGATGTATGAAGGAAAGCAATTAAATATGCGAATAGACAAAAATATATAAAAGAATTAATGATAATGATAATTTAAGTTTTTTTGATATAATATTTCAACAATGTGCAATATTTTTCCTAATTAATGGCTTGCCGTGTGTCATATAAACTTGGAGCCTACAAAGAAGAAATATAAATTAATGTGATATATACATGTCATCATACTATAAACTAACTATTATTTATTTGAAAAATAATTTTTAAAAAATTTTGCAAAAAAAATTTGACATAGGAGGAAATAATTAATTAAATGAAACAATCAAATGTAAGCTAATAGTTCTTTTGAATAACTTTAGTCTTGTTTAAGGCATTACATATTTTAACGAAAAGAAGGAAAAATGATTTAATAAATTGATAATATGAAAATCACTCCTATAAATATGTATGTTTAAAATAAATCTTCATGCAAAAATTTGTTGCACAATTATAATTTCATTAAAAAAAACTGCCTATTAAACAATATGCTAATGCAATAAAATTTTAAAATAGTAAAGCTAATTGATACCTGAAAAAGAATTAGGGCAGTACCCGAAAAACTGGTAATTGAAAAAAGCAAAAGGAATAATCTGTCAACTACCATAGCAACAAATTTCCAATCTTCATCAATCTGAAAGAAATTTTTGATAATTATTAATGGTAATTAAATTTTGTATTTCGATCAATTTGATTTTCCTTAAAGCATAATTCGAATTATATTGCTAAATAAATTTAGATAGAACTGCTTTTTTCCGAACTGCCAGAAAAAGAAGGAATAAATATTCTATTCATTCCGATTAATTAAAATTAAAGTGCGACACTATTAACAGTGCTTTTCAAAATAACTATTATATATTAAGAAGCAAACATAACAACAGGTATAAATGTATTAATAAATATGAAATGAGGATAATTAATATATTTAAAATATTGCAAGTAAATATGACCAAAAATTGAATATTTAATCTAATCAAAAACATATGTAATAATGAATTAATGGTTGAGTTGATTGAAAGATTCATTCCAATTATGAATTAAGCATAATCCTTTCTTAAGATATTCGAAATTGTTCACAGTAATTAGTTAAAATTTATTTCATCATTATACTAATTTTTCAAACTTAATTCAATCATAATTCATCGCCCATCAAAAATATATCTTATAACAAATAGCAAACAGCCCTATTTGTCCCACCGAATAATTATGCAATTTATCAAAATATTAGAATATAAGTATTTAAGTCTTTAATTATATCAAATACAAATTATTTCTAAAAATTTATTATTATATGTATATCAGAATAATACTTACCATCGAATCGCGATCTTTCTTCTTTAACAAATCCGCGATGAAACAAACATTCTCAAATGCCTTAATAACATATGGCGAATGATAAAATTTTTGAATTTCTTCATTAAAATGTATATTTGCATTAACGCATTCAACACAACTTACTTTTTGTTCATAACGATTAATTATCATACTTTCACCTGAAACAACGAAACTCATTTTCAACTCATTTATTAAATAATCACTAATTAAATTCATTGAAATTCTATATATGCATATAATGATTAATCTTTTCATCATTCTCCCGTTAAAATTAAAAAACTTTAAATATTTAATTGTGTTTGCAAAATTACCTTTCATAAATTTATTGAAATTTCTTATGAAATAACTTATGATTTGATTGATATTATAGCAAAAAAAATTATCGGAAATTTACATAATTCTCTTCGTCGATGATTAGCCTTACGAAATGCTTCATCAGTTTCAATTATTACTGGTCGTCGCATCAATAATATTTTGGGTAATATCTTCAGAAATAGCCATTTGACCCAATCAGGCATTTGATGAGTTGTTGGCCTTCGAAAATGTAAATTCAATGCTGCAATAATTAAAATATTAGTAGCTTCTTGCCATTTTGTTTGTTTGTTTGATTTCACTGCTTTTTAAACAAATAATTAAATAGCATTAATTTCTTTTGTTTTCAAAATATTAACAAATTTAAAGTTTTGCATTTATTTTAAAACAAAATACTGAAATCGAAAAAATAATTCTGAAATCTTTTTTATTAGAAAAACAAAAAAACTTGTAGAAAAAAATTAAAGTTTATGGTAAAACTAACAAATGACAGTAACGAGCACACTGAGCGATACCATAATCATTGTAAATAAAAGATATTTACCGATTAAAGGTAGAGCGATACTTGCTGCCGGAATTATATCTTTCTGTTAATCAGATTAATTCAGTTTAATTCCTGATCGATTGAAAGAAAATATCATTTAAATTATAGGAATTAAAAAAAATTTATTCATACTGAATTTTTTAATTATTATTTAATTTGCTTTATGATGAAATATAATATGATTACAGTAATAATAAACATATTACAAACAATTGTGGACACATAAATATAAATGATACTATATTATCTACTTAGTCTTTTTTCTGCAAGCAAATTGTAAACGAATCGTTCATTTGTGAACTATCTAACTAGATAGCATTATTAACAAATGTAATTAGTTTACCTGTTCACACAAACCATCATTTTCTANATGATACTATATTATCTACTTAGTCTTTTTTCTGCAAGCAAATTGTAAACGAATCGTTCATTTGTGAACTATCTAACTAGATAGCATTATTAACAAATGTAATTAGTTTACCTGTTCACACAAACCATCATTTTCTATTTATCTTTCTCTCTTTCTTTTGTCGACTCATTTTTTTCATACTTTGTTTTTAAATTTTAGTCATGCAGGAAAGCAGTTTTAAACAAAGCAATCTATTTGTATTATGCATATGTGATACTTCATTCATGCAAGCTTTACATGTACACAAATTTCTCAAATATAATCAAGGATGAGATTAATTATTAAATATTAACTTATTTCTTAATATAAAAATTAACATTAGCAACATTTCAAGTTTAGGAAGTAATTAAAATATGTTAATTAAACAGCTACAAGATTTTCTTTTGTTTTTTAAAAAGAAGAAAAAAAACAAACCAATAAAAGGTAAAAAACAGTTAATGCGACCAATATTAAGATACATAGTGTGACCTTTTCACCACTTCGTGACGGCAAATAAAAGGCGACAATTGTTAGAAATGATATACCAACACATGGAAATACCAAATTTACCGTGTAAAATAATGGTTTACGACGTAATTCTAAGTAAAACTGAAATTGATAAAAAGCAGCCTGAATTGGCATTGTAGATTATAGTATGATATATATTATGAATATGACATTGTGATTATGATCAATCTAAGATCTCATGCAAAACGAACATGAAGTGGAAGTTAGGATATCGTAAACCTAAGAAATTAAATTAATGTTACACTTAAAATCTTTGAATTAACAGTATAAATGATTACCATAATATCAATATATGTTCCATCAGAGCAACAAGTCGGATAATTTTTCGTATGTCGCTTTGCAATCCTTGACATTATATCCCATTCCACTGAAGGATAGTAATCAGAAAGATCTATAACGAATTATTCATTATATAATCATAATTAGTTTAAAATTGAAAACAAATATTCATAATATAGCAATCTTAATCACTAATCATTAATCAGTAATCATGGTAAAAAATAATTTTTATCAATGAAATATTATTACCAATTCCTTCTTCGACAATTGTAATATTATCCAATTTACCATTTTCATTCGTTTCTAATTCATAGTGTGCTTTGCCATCCAAAAATTCCAAATTTAATAAATCGTCGGAGTATGTCCAGGAACCGAACTAAAATTATTATAAAATATCCAATTGTCTTATGCTTCCTTTTTTTTCTGCTAAAGTAATGCAAAAAAACTTTTGCGAAATTTATTAATTAAATTGGCAGAGAAAGAAAAAAAGAGAAAATGAAAGTTTTACCTTAAAATAACACTGTTGTTCATCAAATGGAAACCTATAATATAAAACATAATTAAGATGTATAAGTTAAGAATTATTTCTTGCTTACTAAATTTTAATTAGTGGTACCATAATTTAGGAATTTACCAATCACTTTATGTATCGAAAATTTTAATTGAATTCATATAAATTTGTGCAAATCATTAAATTTTTGATTACATATTTGGTCAATTTTCGAAATAATTAAAATTATATGATAATTTCAGATAATAAAAGAACCAACCATCGAACATCAATTTGACATAACGTTTTAAAAATAGCCGGTGGTTCCCAGGTTACTTGACCATCGTATCGTAATGTTGCTTTTGTGCTAATTGTTATGTTATAGTTACTGTCAGCACTAAAATATATTTAATCATTCAATTGATTCAGATATTCATATTAACTTCGCCAAAATAATTTATAAAATAATTGATATTTATGATAGGAAATTAACATATTATAATATTATTTCTAATTTTAAGTTCACCATACCTTCTAATCGCTCATTCGGAAGTAATTATTATGGGATGGGACTATTTTAAAGTATATCGAAAAGGTTAAATTCATCATCATCCGATCTTCAAGAGGAACACAAAGTTTTATTTCGCTCTCTACTACTATTAGATTGGATTTTTCGAGTAATTTGATATGGGATTGTCTTAGATATTATTGTCTTTTCATTTTGAGTTTTAAGTAAAAATGACTAATCAAACAAACACTCTTACTCTTAGTCATTAACTTTATCAATTTAATTTTCTTCTTATTCCACATTATTTATCGATTAGAGAATATGAAATTCGGAATTTCTTTGTCAAAATTAAAAATACATTGAACTTTCTAAAGTAATCATTGAAAGATGTAGCAGCCGGAAAATTACTTGCATTAATTTATTCTATTATATTGCTGTTGTTATAAAACTGTCGTTAATTAATTAATCAATAAGAAATGAATTACTTATTGTATAAGACAATATCAGGTACCCAAATCATTTCATATGGTACATAAAGTACATTAACTCCGCCGTAACTTTGTGGATTCCATGATAATTTTTTATCCATCCATACTTGTTTTAACCAAACGCTGCATGTCATGATTTGATCAATTTCATGCTGCAAAACCAGATTCAAATTGAAAAATGAAATTTGAATAGTTTGAAAATTAAGAAACCTAAGAATATTTTGTCGAAATTGAAAATCAGAATTGAAACCTTATAAATTAATTTTTTTGAAGAGTGTCATCTAAAATATTGTCATTTAATCAATAATATATTATCGTTCTCTTAAATAAATTGACATATATTAACAATCAAATTTAGGATATAATTTTCAATTACTTACCCCCCCCCCCTAATAACCTGACTGATTCTTAATCATCGTCTAATTAACAAAATTATTGAATAATAAAATTTTAAATGTTAACAATGATACCGTACAACATCAATAATTTGTGAAAGCCGTAATTTAAGCTTAATAGTAATCGGTTTATTTGGTGCTGGTGCCGGTCGCCGATGCTTATTATAATTTACCATCAAATCATCATATAATCGTTTAGCATTCTCATTACCGTATAACATCGGTATAAATGGCAATAAGAATGATAATATCAATTGGATCATATTGTAAGTTAACTAAACTAAATTGTAATCATTTTCCGAATACATCTGAAAATTTCACAAAATGAAATGAAAATAAAATAATCGGAATGTGAATATAGACCGACTATTTAATTAATAAAAAGAATATTATGCATTTAATCTGCTGAATTAATTAATTGAAATAACAATAAATAATTGAGAAGTAAAATTATTTCGAAAAGTTGAAATCTAAAATTTGTTTTAAGCATAAATTATATGGATAACTTTCTTCCTTTCATCATATTTAGTGAATGATTATTTGAGCGTTGAAAATTTCACATAAAATTTGATGGAAAATTTTTGTTCATCACTTTTTTACACAACTTTCTTTCATATACTAGAAAATAAAATGTTAATACGAAGATTGCTTTGATGCATACGGATGGATTTCTTGATTTAATGAATTAAAAAATTGTTGAAATGAACCTAAAAATGAATTACACAACATATGCAGATGAATTTATTGTTAAATCAATGAATTAAAAAATTGTTAGTAATTGAAATGAAATGAGAATGAAAGACAGAAGAAAGGAAGGAAGGGATGATGTTTATTATTTGTATTGAAGCTGAGAAGAAATTACATCGTTGATTGATGGCACTTATCAGAGAAACAGCTCCAATAGAAGCAAACAGCGACAGCAGCCAGCATTTTCTGAACCGATAGATGATGATACTAACAGATTCCATGCCTTTCATCTTCCTTCCCTCTCTCTCTCTCTCTTTTATTTTTCAATTCTTTTGTTTTATTTTGTTGAACGAAAACAACAAAAAAGGAAGATTGGAAAATAAGCAAAGGAAAAAAACTTGTGGAAAAATGTAATTCACATTTATTAGGTAAGTGAAATCATGTTAACAAGTTCCCTCCCTCCTTTGTCATTCAATTTTTAATTCAAATTTATAAGCCTAAGACAAATCCAAATGTTATTAAATATAAATTTATCATGCAAGTACTAATCTGGAATTCCTTTACATACTTTTGCACAAGTTTATTTATTACATTCGGTCCTATTCAGGTCTAAACGAACCCGCTCGTCGCATCTGATTTTCCATAGCTATTAGGGCAGTTAATCCCAATCATCTCCTCTAATCAATTTCAGCTAATTTCAGGCTAATTTGAAATTTTCCATCATGCCGCTCCCAGTATTGCCAAAACCGGGCTCGCCCATGACTAATCTTTAACAAAATATTCAAATCAATTTCAAAATATTCTAGAGAGACTTGAATATAATTCAGAAAATGTATGGAAGAGATTGGTTTTTTCAGTTTTGTTTTGCCGGTAACTTTTTTCATAAATGTGCAGAACATCAAAATGATGCCCTGAAACCAATTTATGCTTCAAACAAGTAATATCAAATCTTCCTCATTAATTAATCCACGACAAAAATATAATCCGAATAATTAATAGAATACAATCTGTAAAAACTATACAAAAAAACATGCAGCAATAACTTTCAAGAAATTTTAATATCCGACAAAAAAATCATTTCACAAAATTCTGAAAAGGAATTGAAATAATTAAAAATATATGAAACCTCAAATAATGCCATTTTTGGACACTTCATACCTTTTACAATTAAAACTTTGACAAATACATAAAATAAAATAAAAAAGTAGCGTTTTACAATTCTTCGTAATTTAAGAACCGATGGTATAGATATATCATCGTTTAATAAATTTAATAGAAAAGTTGCAAATTGGTATATATATATATATATATATATGAAGAAGAGATCGATAACAGAAATAAAAACCTTTCTGTACAAAGAAAAAATAAGGAGGAAAGAAGAACTGGAAGTAGAAAATTTCATAAAACTAATACACAAACAATGTCATCGAGAGATAAATAGATCATGAGAGATGAAAGAATCATTTAGAAAAGCAATAGATTCATATTATACCACTCCAATGCTTTAGAATAAGCTGAGACTATTTATATATTGCTTAATTAACAAATAATAACGATATATCATTATTTATATAAATTTATCCTAGAGGAAATATGGCTAATCTCCTCTTTGCTGTACTCATGCTTCTTTGTGCTTTGTTCTTGTAAAATAAGGCATGCAGCTTCCGCATTCTATAACAATCCCATAAATGAGAAGCAGCAGCGCATCAAACACAACCTTGTATTCCTTATAAGACTGATTTGTCAAAAGAATTTAATAGTCAGAAAGCACACACCGGAGAAAGGACTGTCGAAAAATGCAACAAAATCGATACAATTTCTTATAAAAGAAGGAAAACGAATTCACAATTTACAAACAAAAGGAAAAAGTGACGATTTGTTCTTAATTGCAGAGTCAACAATTCCTGTCTCATTGGAAAGTTTTATTTGGCATGAAAATGCATCTCAGTAAAAATCGCTAAGCAGAACAAATCGAAAGTTACCCAAAGCCATCTTACCACTTTATTGAAAACTTTTCTCTTGGTAATTTTTAAGAACAGCACGGAAATTCATTTCAAACAGATACTGGAATCTGGAAACTGCTTCTGTAAAATGAAAAAAAGGATGAAGTCCAACCATATCAATAAATTTAGATGTTAAAAGTTCATTGGAGTTTGACAAAAACGATAGAAAACCAAATTATATTCATCAAAGCTACGTCCGCGTTGAGATTCGTTCATATTGCACGATTCGGTGCTGTAGCCTATTCGAAATCGATATGCGCTTTGCATATAATTACCGACTGGTAGTTCATAGATTCCTTCTACTATCTGGAAAACGGCAGGCATATAAGCGAAATCATAAAAAGTACAAATTCATAATAGAATTCATCCTCTCATATACCAATCGAACAAGTGCTTGTAAGAAAAAATTCAAAATCACAGAAAGATAACAATTAATACAGAAAAAATCTACAAGAAATATACACTTTAAATGAAAAATACCTTTTGAACGACCGGTTGTTTGTCATAAACTGTTCTTATAGCATATTCATCATTACACGGTTTTTGATCAAAATCTCGTAAGCTACCACAATTATCAATATAATTACCACTATCCCCAACACTAAAATTTACAATAGAACAGTTGAAAGCAATTGCAAACACAAATTCACAATACTCTATTTAGAAACAAAAAAACTTAGTCTGTCTATATGTAATAAATCTAAAGAGAATAACAATCACATAGACGCTTTTCAGCTTGAAAAAATTAAATGTCTTCTAGTAGTATAATCTGAGTCAATTCTCATAAAAATTTCGTTTTTGCAGCAAATACTTCGCTGAATACCGCTTTACCCTATTTTGCGCCCTCCAGCCAGCAAGAAAGGAACCTTCTTAATTTATCCAATCATAATCTATAAGCTACATTATTATTCCAAAAAAGTTATGAACAGTACTACCAGCGATCTAATAAAGAATATTAATATAATCAGTGCTCCGATAAGCAAACAAAAGCGCTCGATTTAAAATTTTCAACTATTATTTTAGAACCAAGCAGTGACAGATAAAAAAATAATTTACATATATATAATAATAAAAATTAAAAATAATAAAAAATAGAGTGAAACATACTCAAATTTAATTTCCAAAGGAACAGTTGGCATAGTCGGTGAAATGGGAATATAAAAAGTGTAGAGACCGCGACGTGGTTTACAACTATCACTTGTACAATACCGATTATCGATAGTTACGTTGAAATCTAGTATTTCAATAGTAATATCTGATGCTGATGATGAAAAAACGGTTCTTCTATCGATAGGTGACGCTCGATTTTCCTCATTGTCTTTGATTTTCAATAACGATTGTTGCTGCTGTGATATAGTCAAAACTGTCTGCTGATCCTAAATTGTTATTGTTGCATCCTTTGATAAAAAATTAAAGAAAAGATTCCAATAACTTTTTTTTTAGTTTTAACAAAGAAAAATCTAATAGGAACTTATATGAAAACCCGTGTTAAGCAAATATTTTGATTCTAGTTAAAAGCCTAATTGGTCATGCAATAAAGGTTTACTATCAAATTTCAAAAATAAAAATTCAACACTCCGTAGCGCAAATGGCAGTACACAAGATATGCACCATTTCTACCACCATTTCTCCTACATTTAACTTTCCTTTTCCGGAGAAATGGGAACTTCACATTTTACCGAAACAAAATGTAATGATAAAAGCACGACATATTCAACAAGACAATAAAATTTCGAAATCAGAGGGAAGCAGCTTTAAAAGATTTCTAAATGCCTTCCTAAAATGTAAAATTAACTTAAAAAGAAACCAAGACTTAATACCTTATTGGCGGTGTTATCATTTGGTATGTTATATTCATCATCTTTCATGCAACAAAACATATGACAATACATATGATCACACGAAATGCTTAGTGGTGGAGCATGTGGTTGGATTGGTGGTTTCCAGACATTATCCTTGACTTGGACAATATGACCAATTTTGCCACCTTGTTCTATCATTGGTCCATTAGTAGTAGTACTTTCAAAGATAAATGGATGTTTCTGATACTCAAATGTTCGATTATGCCAGTCCAATACATATAACGTTGACATTGCTAATAAGCTGTAAAGAAAAGAAAATCCATTTCCATATTCCCATATGGTTCTCGGATTTCTGTGATTATTGAATTCGTAACAATGATAGGTTCACAATCGTTCTTTGTTTAATGAATTAATGTTTAAAGAAAGATGTTTTAATACGCTAGCTAAACTGAAATAACTTCAGAAAAAATTAGAACTTCACGAAAAAGTTATCAAAATATTCAAGATTCAAGATGCCATTCAAGATTCAAAACCTAATTCATTTGACTTAATTTACAAAGGCAATATGAAATCGAGATATTACCAGATAGCCATTACTCCAACAAGGACGAAAACCGTCCCCTGCGTTATTTTCGAACTACATAGTGGAGGTTCCGCACGAGGACATGATGGATTTCTGCAGTGCCAATATTTCTCACGGCTTCTGCTCCGCTCCTTATTACCCCTGCAAAGCGGTAATAATGATTATAGCGATTTTTGAAGAAACAAAAATTTGAAATTTCATAAAAGCTTTTGAAATACTCAGAAGCAAACAAGTAACGGTAGAAATAAATGCTATAATTTTTGTCGCCGCAATTTTCCTAGAACTCCCCGAACCTCGCATTTCCTTTCCTCTCTTCCTTTTCTCCCCCCTCCCTAAAAAAATACTCAGAATTCTGACAAGCACTTGCCTAAGGTAACATTTGTCACGTGAAACACAAGATGGCGCAATCGAACCAAGTGATGTATGCGATGACATGAAGCTTGTTTTATCAGAGAATCCAAGATCACTTAGACCACTTGCTAAGCTACCGATATCTTTATTTTTTCGCCGATGTAATCTGGCTAATTTATGAGATAACTTTTCAACAGCTTCAATTTTGTGCTCCAAATTTCCTGTAAGGCGGCAAAGTTCAGTTGCTGCTGCAACCGTTTCGTAGAATATTCGTGAATCATCAACCTGAAATTGAACCAAATTAATGGAAAAAAATCAAATTAATGTATTATGATATATGATATATATTTTTTTATACCAATACGTATTAAATTACATCTTATTTATTTTGTAATTTGATAAATTTACCTTTTTCAACTGCTAAAAATATATCATAATACATTTCACATCATTATTCCACAACTTTTCAGAAAGTCAGCAAAAGAAAAATGAAATAACTGGAAGGTTTTTCAAGTTTCAAGAAATTTATAGCTCTCCAAAAAGTTATGCACCTGCAAGAAATCTCCATTGTCGGTCACAGCATCAGGTAAAATTTCAGCCAACTCCTGCGCAATGACACCGACTCTATGGCGATTTTCTTCTGATAGACCCCATTTTAGCGCTATTTCTGGTTTGTACGAATATCCAACAACACGAATTTGGGCAAGATGAGATAAGGCGCTTTTAGTATCCACCTATGTAAATTTTAAAAGTTTAAGAAGCAGCAAAATTACTCTCAAAAATAATGACAGTAAATATTGCAAGATATACATGTATCCAAGCTGATCATGATAATTTCGACAAAGCAAAAAAGAAAAAAAAGGATCAAATGAACCTCATGAATTTGTTCTTTCATCCGACGATCGGATGGACGATGAACAACTCCAGAGCAATAGATGTCACCACCGACAGTCAAGGGTGCAACAGCTCGATCAGTACCAA